>PVLA01012047.1:0-47676 GCA_004027455.1 Hydrochoerus hydrochaeris
GATGGATTCACAGCTGAATTCTAAAAGAAATTTAGAGATTTGATGCCAATACTCCTTAAACTCTTCAATGAACTTGAGAAGAAAGCAATCCTCCCTAAATCATTCCTGGAGGCAAGTATGACTCTGATACCAAAACCAGAGAAAGACCCAACCAAAAAAGAGAACCATAGGTCAATCTCAATAATGAACATTGATGCAAAGATTCTCAACAAAATACTGGCAAACAGAATGCAGCAAATCATGAAGAAGATTATACATCATGACCAAGTGGGGTTCATTCCAGGAATGCAGGGATGGTTTAACATACGCAAATCAATAAATGTCATACACCACATCAACAGAGCCAAAAACAAAAACCACACGGTCATCTCAATAGATGCATAAAAAGCTTTCGACAAAGTCCAACATGTTCATGATAAAAAACCCTTCACAAATTCGGAATACACGGCGTCTACCTCAACCTTATAAAGGCCATCTATGACAAACCAACAGCCAATATTATACTAAATGGACAAAAACTGAAAGCTTTCACTTTAAAATCAGGAGCAAGACAAGGATGTCCACTATCACCACTCCTTTTCAACATAGTTCTGGAAACACTAGCCAGGGCAATCAGACAAGAGAAAGAAATAAAAGGAATGAAGATAGGAAGGGAAGAAGTTAAATTATCACTATTTACAGATGACATGATACTCTATATAGAAGACAAAAAATCTCCATTAAAACACTACTAGAGGTAATAAATGAGTTCAGCAGTGTAGCTGGATACAAAGTCAATGCTCAAAAATCAATAGCATTCCTCTACACAAACAAAAACTCACTGAGAGAAAAATTATGGAAATATCGCCCTTTATAATAACATGTAAAAACATGAAATACTTAGGAGTCAACCTAATTAAAAATGTAAAAAACCTATATGCTGAAAATTATACTACACTGAAAAAGGAAATTGAAGAGGATATTAGAAAATGGAAGGATATTCCTTGTTCTTGTTTAGGAATTACAAACATTGTGAAAATGGCCATACTCCCAAAACTGTTATACAGATTTAATGCTATCCCAATCAAAATACCATTGACATACCTCACAGATCTAGAGAAAGCACTACTAAAATTCATTTGGAAACAGAAGAAATCTAGAATAGCAAAGGCAATTCTAGGCAACAAAAGCAAGGCAGGAGGCATCTCAATTCCTGACCAAACTGTCCTATAAAGCCACAGTGATAAAATCAGCTTGGTACTGGCAAAGAAATAGACCTGAGGATCAATGGAACAGATTAGAAGGTGCAAGCACAACTACAAAGACACTCAGCCACCTGATATTTGACAAAGGGGCTAAATATGTCCACTGGAAGAAGGATAGTCTCTAACAAATGGTGTTGGAAAAACTGGCTCTCTACATGCCGAAAACTGAAACTAGATCCATGCATATCACCATGCACAAAACTAAAGTCTAAATGGATCAAAGACCTCAATATTAAAACAGAAACACTAAATCTACTGGAAGACAAGGTAGGTAGAAGTCTTGGAGACATAGGGGTAGGCAGAGAATTCATGAACCAAATGCAAACTGCATGGAAACACTTCAAAGAATCAACAAATGGGATCTCACATTATTGAAAAGTTTCTGCACTTCAAAGGAAATCACCAACAGAGTGAAAAGAAAACCCACAGAGTGGGAAAGAATTTTAGCCAGCAACCCCTCAGACCAAGGACTTGCGTCCAGAACATATAAAGAACTGAAAAACATCAAGCTCCCCAAATTCAAAGACCCTCTCCAAAAATGGGCATCTGAGATGAACACACAGTTCTCAGAGAAAGATATATAAATGGCAAATAAATACATGAAGAAATGTTCACCATCACTGGTCATTAGAGAAATGCAAATGAAAACAGCACTGAGATTCCACCTTACTCCGGAAAGGATAGCATCAAGAAATCAACTGATAACAAATGTTGGCGAGGCTGCGGGGAAAAAGGAGCACTGCTCCACTGTTGGTGGGAATGTAGACTAGTGCAACCATTATGGAAATTCATATGGAGAATTCTCAGAAGACTAGGATTGGAAACCCCATTCAATCCAGCTATTCCCCTCCTGGGTATTTTCCCTGAAGAACTGAAAAGTTCATATCACAGTGATATATGTGCACCCATGTTCACAGCAGCACAATTTGTGATAGCTAAATCCTGGAAACAACCAAGATGCCCATCAACTGCAGAGTGGATGAAAAAGATGTGGCATTTTTATACAATGGAATATTACTCAGCTGTAAAAAAGGATGAGCTTGAGGCCTTCATAGGTAAATAGAGACAACTTGAGACTATCCTCATTAGTGAAATAAGAATCGTATTTATAAATATCATATTGTATCTCTAGTATAAAAAGTAAATAAGAACTACAAGTGTAATAAAACCAAAATGTGTAATTGCTATTATAAAAAAGAGAGGAAAAGAAAGTGCTCTAAGGGATATAACTGCATGTTTGAGTGTAGAATAGGTGACCATATTGCTGAATCTTTGTTGGATCTTTGAGCACAACTGTTTGTAATCTGATTGTTTGAATGTTCATTATGTACACTTTAACTTTGTAACTTGAACAACTACATCCAAGATAACAATATATAATTTATAAACTAGTGATTTCTTGGTGGGTTTTTTTCTCATTTTCCTTATTTTCTTTCTTTTTCTTTCTTTTAGAATTCTGTTTTGTTGGTACCCTTTTTTCTGTTTTGCTTTTTTTTCTTTAAATAAAATTTTAACAATGTATAATTGCTATTGTAAAAAAGAGGAAATAGGAAGTGCTATAAAAGATATAGCTGCATGTATGTTTAGATGTGTAGGATTGATAACCATATTTCTAGGTTCTTGTTTGATTGCTGAACAGATCTGTTTGTACTCTCACTGCTTGAGTGTCTACTTTTTGTGCTTTAATTTTGTAACTTGAAAAATTATTTCTAAAAGAACAATATGTAATTTATCAACTAGTGATTTTTTACTGTTTATCTTTTTTTCTTGAAATTCTGTAATATTTCTATCCTTTCTGTTTTTTTCTCTTTAAATAAATAAAATCCAAAAAATAGGTATTTACATATTTTTTAAAAAAGAAAAATATGTGATTTTATTCTAGAGAATAGAAAATGAAAGAAGTCTGAAAAATCATGTAATGTGCATAAAATTCATTCTGTGAAGGAAGAGAGAGTTTTCTTCCAGACTAAAGATAAATATAATGACTATCCTACTGCTGGGAGTATGGCTTGATGTAGAAAACTTGACTTCCTTGCATGAGACCCTGGGTTTGAACCCTGGCTCCGCAAAAATAAATAAATACCCCTGCCTTCCATTCACTAAAACTATCAAATACAAGAAGTAAAAGACTTTTTCTATGTTCCAGAAAATAAGATTCAGCACTAGTGAGGATCAATTATAGAAAAGCAGAAGCTGACTAAATATGAGTACATATTATACAAATGCAAGTACATATATAGAACCGTGCTGAAATCAATAAGCCATAATACAATGGAAGGCAGAATTTACCACTGAAATGAGTTAAAAGATAGTTACACAGATGGTAAAATCTAATTAGAGAACCTCTAAAATCAAGGACACTTTCAGTAATATATGTTTGCTTGAATATTTGAAGTTCATTATATAATGAGGAAATATAATTTTATTTATATTAAAAAATAGGAAATATGGTAGTGTTATATCACTTCACTTAAGATTAAAAATGAAGTAATAGGAGAATCGGTCATGCTGGGACTGGGAGTATCCAACAAGAAGCCAACTAGCCAGCTTTCCTGGTAAGCTGTGCAAGCCACATGGCTTCCAAGAAAAGAAATGTCAGTGCTTCCCATGAGCCTACTGGTGCACAGGCTGAGAATCAAAGCCCTATCCCTCCCAAGCGAACCGGGCTGGTTTGGAGGAGAGGCTGAGTTGATAGCAACTAAGGTACATAAAGCAACTAAATGCTTGTATTGTCTGGTTGATTTTGCAGGCCTGAGGCCAGGTCTGAGCATCTTTTGGGAAGATGACAATATGTGATATAGCAAATATGGGAGAGTTCCTTCTATCTTGCCCTTGAAATCCAATATTGTTCTCACTGTTTTGGTTTGTTCTGATTATTTTGCTTTATTCAATATTGTTTTGATTCAATTGATTCTGTTTTTGGTTTGATTTTGCTATACATGATGGAGTGGACAACTATTGTGAAGATAACAAGATATACTATGGCAGGTATTGTTGTTTTCCTAGTATCCTGCTTTGAAGTTCTATACCAATTTTGCTGCTTTGTTTTGATTAGCTCTGTTCTGTTTTGTTTTGTTGGATTTTACTATCTTTAAAATAAAATTTAAAAAAAAATAAAAATGAAGTAATATAGTAACTTTTTGTACAGTTCTACAATATGAAGACTGCTTTTCATATCTGGTTTATTCATTCTACATAACTAATTCTTAAGATTCAGGTTAAAAGAAAAACATCAAAACTGTCTTCCACTAAATGATAAATTCCATTATTCTACTGAAGAATATCTAATGTTACTTAGCTCATTTTATATATATTCATATATTTCAGTCTAATTATCTCTCAACAATACAAATTATATGCTAAACCTATGCATATTAGTACACCATTAAAGTACCAGAGGTAACAAAATAATTTACTTGTAATTATAAAACAATGGTCATCATCTTTTGTCACATTGTTAAGTACTTGTAGCATTCAGGATCCAAGATGGCTCCCACTTATCTAAACCATTTTGTATTAAGAGCTTTGTGTCATCTCCTCCTCTTTTATACCAGGATGTAACCAAAGTGATGTTACAAAGGCAGTAAAGCTTCCTTTTTATCAGTTCTCTTGTACCCTATTTCTTTCCCCTATACTCTGATTACTTTCTATAGGGAAACATCTTACAAAAGCATCTGGAACAAGAAAAGGCCACTGGGCAAGAACCAAAGTTTCTAGTCAGTAATAATAAAAGAGGAAATGAGGCCTATAAGTGACTGAATGGGCAAGTTGGGAAGTGGGCCCTCCCACCCTATACCATTTCCAAGACTGAAAGCTTGAACACAACCTCATCATCAGGGATCCAGAGCAAGAATTACCAAGCAATTACTACTAGTTTCAATGAAATTGTAGGCTAAAAGGGTTTTCTTTTTTAAGACACCAAATATTGAGCTCAACTTGTGACACAGCGTAAGTGACTAAGTACACACTTGCCATGAAAAAAAGCAACAATAAGATCACATGTTGAGAAATATTCATTCTAGTATGTTTCTGTTTTATATAAAGACCTCATTTAAGCATCAAAACATGTTACTAACTGTCATTTGATCACTCAAGAAACAGAAATGCGATAATGTAAAATAACTTTCCCAGGGCATCATAGTATATTTTACCATATAATATATGATAAAAATCAGGAAGGGAATTGGATTGGCCATTTCCAAAGCCTAAGTTCTTTCCACTACACCACACTGATCGACAGTTACACATTTCAAGTACTCACCAACTTTCTTATGTAAATTTTAATTAGAGTTTCACTTACTCAAACCTGATACCTTCCACTGGTATTAGTAAATTTTTCCTCTTTTAGGAAAAATTAATATTTATTCTAATGAGAAAATCTTTACATTATAAGATAAATACACCTTTTCCTATGGTATTTGGATTGTTTGAAAGTTTGGGTTAACTACAGACATGATGCTTTTCCACTACATCTCCAGAAATTCATCAAGCCTAACTGAAAATTTGGTGCCTTTTCCGAGCATCACTGTGTTTCTCCTCCCACCAGTCCTTGGCAACCATCACCCTACTGTTCTTTTCTATAAATCTGACTAATTCAGATTCCATGTATAAATCAAAAACATGCAGTTGTTCTTTTTCTGTTTTGTTATGGTTTGTATCTAGATGTCACCTCAAAACCTCATATAGTTATAGGGGCAGGCTTTTCAGAGGTGGCTGAATCCATAAAGGTCAGCAACAGTCCTGTTTCTCTCCTTTGCTGCTTTGCTCCAGTCTGCCCTCCATAAACTGTTCTCCTCTGTAATGGTCTTCTGTCAGATCACCATGTCTTGGTGCCAGCTGATTACGGACTGAAATCTTTATACACTATGAGTCAAACAAACCTTTTCTCCTTCAACTTTGGGTTTCAGGTATTTCATCTCAGCAATGAGAGAAAAATAACCAAGACAGTGTTTTATTTCTCTTGGTTTAATGTTCTCTTGTACCATCCATGTTGCCATAAATAGCAGAATTTTAACATTCAATAGTATGCTCCTATCTATATAAACAGATGCAGATATATAAACATATCACATATATACATTCATCTGTCAACAGACAATGTTTCCGTGTCTTGGCAATTATGAACAGTGCTACAATGACCACAGGTGCACAAATATCTCTTCGTGACCTTGACACCATTCCCTTTAACTGTGTATCAGAAAGATTTCTGGATTATACAGTAGAACTGTTTTCACTTCTTGAGCAAATTCCATCCTGCTAACCACAATGATTGTACTAGTTCAGATTCCCAGCAGAGGTAGATTAGGGCTCCTTTATGCACACCCTCACCCACACTTCACTTCTGCTTTTGTGTAACAGAAATGGAGCAATGTGAGGTGTTCTCTCACTGCTGATTTATCTGTCTTTTCATAATCATTATAACAGTTGAAGAGCTTTCTATACTTGAATTCCTCCTTTTAAGAACTATCTAAGTCTACTGCCCATTTTGAATCAGGTTATTTGTTCTATGGCAACTGAGTTACGTGAGCTCCTTAAATATTTGGATAATAAGGCCATATTTGACATATGTCTTCCAAGTATTTTTTCCTATTCTGTAAGTTGCCTTTTCTTTCTGTTGATTTTTTTCTCTGCTGCATAGAGGGCTTTAATTTGATGTAATACTATGTCTCCATTTTTACCTGTGCTTTTGGTGTCATATTCAAAATTAACTGCCAAGACAAATGTCAAGAAGAAGGCTTCTTCCTATATTTTCCTCAAAATATTTTATGGTTTCAGGACTTGTGCTTTAAGTTTTACTCCATTTTACATTGATCTTTGTGTATGGTGTTAGATGAGGGTCTAATTTCATTCTTTTTTTAAAAAAATCTAAATTTTGAAATAAGATATTAGGAGGATAACAATGGTTAATGCATTGTGTATTGCTATCTTTAAATTAGTTACTCAGAATACAAGATATAGGTATTATCCAAACAATACTGCACAAACCTTTCTTTTCAATGCACTAAGAGAAATTAGTAGTACAGCTATCCTAACTATTTTTTATTTTTTGCTTTTCTCTTCATTCTTTTCTCCATTTCCTCTTTCCAGTTTCTCTTTCTTTTGGAAGTATGTTCCCATTTTACAATATCTATTGTACACTTTGGATATTATTTACTCTTTCGGCTTCTCACACTAGGAAGACAATACAACACTTATGCACTTATGAGTATAGTCTCGAGTTGCATCCATTTACCTATAAGTCTCCAGTTTATCTTTCTTTATGGCTGAGTATATAAAAAGACCATATCTCTTTTATCAGTTTCTCAGTTGATAGACATTTTGGTGTAAAATCTAGCTATTACAAATTGTGCTGCACATACAACACTGTGGAACAATGTTATTAATTCCTCTGGGAAAATGTTTAGGAGGGGAATAGCTGAGTCAAATGGGGTAATTTCATTTTTCGCATGTGGGTATCTGGTTTTCCTAACACAATTTGTTGGAAATACAAAGTTATCCCCATTCTGTGTTTTTGGCATCCTTGTCAAAGATCTGCTGGTCATAACTGCTGTTTATTTTTGCATTGATTATTATGTCCTTTTAGATCCTATATGTTTTTATGCTGGTTGTCTCTGGGGTTTTGTTGCAGTTCCATTTGAATATCAGGCTTTATTTTTTCTATTTTTCTATCTATTTTTTCTATTTTTCTACCTATTCTTCCATTTTTAATAAAGTAAAAGTGCCACTGGGATTTTAATAGTTATTGTACAGAATCCATAGTGTACTCAAGATAGTATGGCTTTTGTACCAGTACTAGTTCTTCCAATCCCTGAATGAGAGATGTTTTCTATCTTCTTTCATCAATATTTTATCATTTTCAGTGAACAGCCTTTAATCCTTTTTGGCTAAGTCTCAAATATTTTATTTTTCTAATGCTAATGTACAAAGGATTATGTCACTGATTTCTCTTTCAGATTCTTCAAATAAGTACATAGAAATCTCATTAATTTTTATATATTGAGTGCATATCTTGAAACTTTATTGAATTTGCATATTATTTATCAGTTTTTATGCAGCTATTAAGTTTTCTATGCATATGACCATATCATTTGCAAATATAGATAATTTTACCTCTGGTTTAAATGCATTTTTTTCTTTTATTTTCATGGCTGCTTTTACTTTTACTTTTAATACTATGTTGGAAAAAGTGGTGGGAGTGAACATTCTGCATTTACCAAATACTAAATTTTTCCAATTGATTATGATGCTGCACATTTTTCATACATTGAGTCTCAGTCTGCTTAGATCATCAGACACAGGTTAATGGCACAAAGAAAACAAACTTACTCTCACAGTTCTGGAGATAGCATACAGTTGCTTATAACAGTCCCCTGTATTTGTTTTATCTGCCTCATTCATCATAATGACTGTACTTTCATTTCTGACTTTGACTCTCCTCTGGTTTCTATTTAGATTAGTTAAGAGTTTTGTTGTTTGTTTTTGTTTTTCTTACTTTATCATCCAAAACAACCCACAACTCTCAGATTCATTGCCTCTTCCAAGATTTGTACAAATGGCTATAGGGCCAGCAGTGACTATGCACACAGCTACAGCACTGGGGCCTGCATGGTAACTTAAAGCCTTGTAGCTGAGGAGGTTACTCATAGACCCACAGGCACACTAACAATAATAAAAACCAAGAGAGCGGCAGGGGCTAGGACTGGCCACAGGCCAGACACACATAAGAATTCTAATACTCTCCACCTCAAACTGTCCTACGAGGTCATTCTATACTTTGGGCAAGCCCACCCAGGGAAACTTCCCAATAAAAATGACAAAAGACAAAGCATTGCTTCAAAACTCCAAGTCAACCTGGTAAAGTATCAATTCACTAGACATTTTAGCAAAGACAATTTTTTAAATCAGTTAACCTTGAATTTAATAGATAAAAATGACTTTATTTCCTTGCAAATGCAATTATTTTATACTTCTTTTGGCTTCTCTAAAACAAGAAGAAAAAAGTCTACTTGAAAATAAGCTCACCAATTTAAGACTACCATAATTTCCTAAAAAATAAAAACTCACCCTTTCCAGAAGTTTCTGCAACTTTAATGTCTTTTCCTCACGCAGCTTTTCCCTTAACTGTTGTGCTTTCATTTGTTTTTCTTCATGTTTCTTCTTAGATTCTGCAATTGTTCTATTAATAAAAACAAATAAGAGACAAATGTTTACATGATAAGCTAAAAATAGTGACTTCAAAGGTCTTAAAGTATACAAAACTCAGTTTGACCTAGCATTTTAGGAAAGCACTGTCACTTTTCAGTGGATCTCAAACTGTCCTGAAGTCATTTGCCAAAAAAGATTATGTAGTAATTCTATGTAATAGTCAAAGACGGCTGGTTTCCCTCCTGTAAAACATTTCAAATTAATTCTCAAACACCAGACCTTTTACGAGATGGTGAGGAAAGTTTTTCATGCATGTGAATTGCATGCCCTGGAGGTCTAGCAGGTTCTTCTTCTACAATGTCCCCCCAGGATGTATTTTGGCGCCAAGATTCACGAGCTGTTCAGAAAAATCAAACCAAACAAAACAAGTAAACAAACAAAACACTGTTACTGTTTAACCACACAGTTCTATAAAACCAACATTTGAGAACAGACTTTAATATTCTACAACATTTCTATCTTAAATTATTTTACATAGAAATTGCTTGAACGATAATCAAGTATATCCTGGTGTACCTACCAACACACATGCACACAAATACCTTCATAATCTGCAAGAACATCATTCCAGTCCATAGACATGCCACAGAAAGATACACTCCCACTGCCCATACTGGCCTAAAATAAAACAAGAGAAATTGGGAAATTAATTTTTGGACACAATTATTAATAACTTTTTAAAATGATGCATGAAATTGACCTATATACTTTAATATATTTCACTTAACAATAGTTTAAAACCAGAAAAAAGCTACATACCTTATGTAACCATAATAATTACCAAGTCAAAATACCACAGCTCATAGATTTGAAGTACCTACTAATCATTAGCAGATACAAAAGAAGTAAATTTACATTACATAAACAAGTAACATATAATATATAAAGGACACATTAGCAGAGCTCAAGATTATTTACTGGCCATAAAATTTAATAAAAGAATATTTGAAACACAGAACTTGTAATTACTTTTACTCTTTAACAAATCCCCTTCATATATATGAAGAGACTGACAGTAAAGCAATGTATCATTCTCTCTTGGTTATAACCTAAGAGTTAGAATCTTACTCTTTAAAATGACAATCTGAGTAATGCTAAGTTCTTGCTTTGAGAATCAACTTCTTGATTTGTAAAATGAGAATAATGACCTCCAACCCATTAACTGGATCATGTATAAAATTACTTAGTAATGGTAGTTTATTTTTTAAACTTGCTATTGCTTACTGTATATCAAAATCACCATGAAAATAAAGATAATCTGTATTATCAAAATTATTTTTAAACAAAAAATTTTAAATGAGACTAGATGAAATCTAAGTCTTCCTTGTTCTAACCATTTTATTTCTGTACATAATTGAATTATGTTAAAAATTCTAAAAGCTCACAGAAAAATCACTGTCGTTATCAGTTTCAATGTTAATGTCATTGTTTTCTTCAGCTTCTATTTCTCTAGTTAACTGTTCTTCTTCAGCAATAGCACTAGCAATGGCCTCTTCATTGGCCTTTTCAAGACGATCTGCTAGCTCTTCTTTTTTAGCAAGGACTTCTGCCATGGACTATAAAGGTAAAAACAAACAAAAAGAATAATTATCTGAATAGTGAAGTAAGCATTTCTTTATATTCTAACCATGATTATAACATTATACATAAAATAATAAATGTTTTTCCAATTTGTATTTTTTATTAGTAATACATGTTTGCAGTACATGTACATAATGATTACATTCCTCATGGAGAACTTTATTGACCTAAAATCATAAAACCTTGGTCCAACATAGACACAACCACTTACCAGTTGTGTGACTTGAAAGTGTCTCAAAACCAAAAGCCTATCTGTCATTCCATGAAATGCAATAATAATCCATGACTTACCTTCTTTACCAGACTGCTGTGAGAGAAACTGTAAAGTTACATAAATAAATTATTAATGAAAAGTTGTGAATTTCATTTGAAGGTCAAGATTCAAAAGTTACAAATCAAACATGATCAATAAATATAAAACAAAAATAGTATTATATATATATATATATATATGAATGATCACAATGAATTTTGGTGTATAGTACCTAACTTAAAAATATGCAGATGTAATATAAATAATATGCTTGAAAATCATCAGTTAAAGCAGGGGCAGGTGTGGTGGCACACACCTGTAATCCCAGTACTCAGGAGGACAAGGCAGGAGGACAGCCTGAATTACACAGTGAGTTCAAGGCCTGCCTGAACTACATAGCAAGACTGTTTCAAAAAACAAAACAAAACAAAATGACAAAAAAAATCCCAAATATTTAAAGCAGCATTATTCATGATAACTAATAACCAGACAGCACAGACAACCTCAATGTCCAACTGATGAACTGAAAAATAAAATGTAGCATATATCCATACACTAGAATACAACTTGGTCATAAAAAGGAATTAAGTACTGAGCTAAACATGGGTGAACCTTTAAACCATTATGCCAAGTAACAGAAGCCAGTCACAAAGAACTAAATATTGTATTACATTCTTATGAAGAATGTAAAAGAGGCAAAACTATACAGACAAAAGGCAGACGGGGTCATCTAGCACTGAGAAGGTAGAGGTGGCAATGGAAGAGAATAACTCTTAATGGACATTTGGTTCCTTTCTGAAATGAAGAGTATTCTAAAACTGACTCTGGTAATGGATACATAACTCAAAATATACTGAAAAACAATGATCACTTTAAGTGGATGAAATGTATGTTATGCAAATTATAACTTAATAAAGTTGTTTTATAAAAAAGAAATACCACTAAAAGAGAATACTATTAAAGATGATGAAAAGAATGAACTATTGGGCTGGGGATTTAGCTCAGTGGCATAAGCACCTGCCTGGCAAGCGCAAGGTTGTGAGTTTGATCCCCAGTACCACAAAAAAAAAAAAGAACTATTAATAGCTACACGGATAAGCCTCAAAATAATTATGGTAAGTGAAGAGAGGCAAACAAAGCTAATAGAAATTCATTATATATTCTGAAACTTCTCTAACCTATTCAGGCTTACCCCCATGCAAGTGTCTTAATACAAACATAAACTGGGAAAAGCAGAAGTAAATAATCATTCAAATACACATACCTATATATAATTAATACGCTTTTAGAGATTCTGGAAAAGGAACAATAAATAAAATTCCATCTCAAAAACCAACTCTAACCAAGTGAGGATAGATATCTAAAGTACTGTTAAGAGGATTTTAAAAACTAAATCTAGTAAGCAACATAAGACATCAGAATGCAAGACACTGAAATGAAGACTTTAATCACTATAGTTAGATTCTTTTTTCTTTTTCATTGTTGTTGCTGTTGCAGTGCTTAGGATTACCCAGACAGCAGATCATGATTCTAGATTTAGATTTATTCTCAATAAAGTACATTTGCTCAAATGATATACAAACTGAGTAATTTTGAACAATTTTTTATCCTCTTATTCTTAGTTTCTACTTCTACAAAAGAAATCTTAACTATACCAAAAAATCACTCTAAGAATCATATATTAAATAAAATAAAATTCTTTGTAAAATATATAGCAAATAGTGCAAATTATTAAGGTTTATTCTTTCTAGTGTATTTACACAGAATTCTGATAAGTTGTTCTTACCAAGTGAGCAGCACTCACATTTGAAATATCTGAAGGATCCATTTCACTTTCTATCCTTTCTTTCTCTGCCAAAAGGTTTTCTTCATTTGTTTGTAAAGGAGGTGTGTCAGCTTGCTGAGTAACTGAGACACACTCTTCATCAATGTGAACAGCAGGTATTTCATAAGTTTGCGAAGAACAGTCTTGACTATTGCCAGAACTCTTGGCATCATCCAATGTATTCACTGTGAACTAATGAAACATATTCAGAGAGTGAATCAGAGACAATAAAAAATAACCAACTACTTAACTCCAGAAGAGCTAATTCTGTTTAACCTTTCAATGGTGAGAAGTACTAGCAGATGGACAACTCACTCATAATTTTCGTATGAGATGCCACAAAAGGAAAAAACACAAATTTTATTTGCAGGCCTAATACCTAATGGGCATTGTTCTAACTACTCTCAGAATTTATCCAATACAAATTGTAATTAAATTGTCTTCTAGAAGGTTGCTTCTTGAAAAGTATTTCTTTTCCATAAATAAATTCAATCACAAATACAATACTTCATGTTATAATCATTCAACTAAGGGTACTATCAAGATTTTTGTCAAGATTGTCTAATAACCATGAAGGTATGCAACACTTTTGAAAAAAATCCTGAAACTGTTTTTACCAAATAATTTTGAGGCATTTTACTCAAAAATATAAAACTTGCTCTCCTTAGATAATATATTTAGATAATATTAACTTGACCTTGAAGTAGCATCTTTGATAAAATGTATATGGTTCATGATACTAATCCTCAAAACTAAAAGAGGAAGGAATGCACTGAGAGCGTAGATTTAAAGTATATGGAATCTCATCATCTAATTCATATACTTTAGATATTTTGTTGAACACTAGAATAATTCACGCAAATTCTGCAAAAAACAAAAAAAATGACATTTTAAAAACCTGGCTTAGATCAAATATATATATATATTTTTTAATTTCTAACCTAGTAAATAAAACTAAGCCTTTATTTTCATTTTCTAATAAAGAATGGTGTTTTGTTTTTCAATTATACACCAAGACAAAGCATTACAATCTAAAATTATGAATTTGAAACTCACATCACTTCTTAAATAAACATTAGACAAACATTGCAGTGATGATAAAACTCCCAGTTTGATTAATTATTTACACAAATATTAAACTTGGCCAACTCTTATAAACTACTTTAGAAATTCTACTATTGGTCAGAACCTAAAGTGTTCCAAAGTGTTGATTTTAGCATAAGCATTATTTGAATTGTATCACACTGTTTATATTGCTATCAATATTATTTATATGCCAGTCATCCCAGTTTATAATCTTCTTGGCAATATTTATATTAGCATTACTAATGTTTACAATATATTCGACTGTTTATTAAAAATGCAGTACCATTTATGTAACAAAATCAAAGCTAAAGCATAAAGCTCTGTTGATAAAAGATATGTTAAATTCCATTTTTAGAATGACAGTGGAAGAAACAAATATGATCATCAAGTTGGAAACTATAAGCAGTGAACTTTATAATATGCTTAAACATTTTAGTAATAGTTTATTCAGAAGTTCTATGTATGAATTATTCCTGAAATCCCAATATCATACAAGTTTATTCACTACACAAAACCAGCATGTTTATATAAAGTTTTATTTTTAGATAAAACACCTTAGCAGGAATGCTAGGTGTCTGTTAACTAAAATTAAAGAGTTTTCTTCATTAAGTATCTCCTTTAAAGATTTTCTTAAATGTAATTCACATAATGAACTGATTACTTCCCCTGTGTCTAGGCTCTTTTGTATTGTTAGAAATTAAAAAGCTTCCTGAGGTCAGCTTACAGTCCTGCACAGGCATAAAATATACACACACTAAAGAGCAATAGCACATAAATAATAATGTGGAATGAACAGCCCCTATAATTAAAAAAGAAAACAAGGAAGCTAAGGAGTGTTTCTACAGGGTGAAAAATATGCTATGGATAAAAAAAAAATTTATTTATTTTTATTAGTACATGTAAAAGAAATGTTAAACTGTAAATATTATTGTTAATTTAAAATATTATAATTATTTTACTTAAAATATTTTCTATTATGTAAATATTTCCTGTTTTTAGTCAATTAACATAACATTATACCAACTGCCTGTGAACCTTCATATAAATATTTAGTGCTCATAAAATCAGTAAAACAAACTTCAACTAGACAGACAAAAGAAATTATATTGGGAATAATAACAATAAAATTTATACTAAATACTAGCATTTGGTTTTTTTCAAATACAGCTAGATTTATTTATAATGCAGAATATGTATAGTCATATGCTACATATCATCATCTAGGTCAATCACCAACCACATATATATATGGGTGGGTCCATGAGATTATAATGGAGCAGAAAAGTCTCTATAGGCTAGTGACTTAGCAGCCTTCATAACAGTGTAACACAATGCATTACTCCTATGTTAGCCTTGATGGCAGGGGAAGAAACCTATACTGCCAGGCTGTCTACTATACATAATTATGTAAATACTAGCATTTGAAGGAAGCTAAAGTAGAATAAGTCAAAAATTTCACTGCTGGGGCCAGTAATATAGCTCAGATGCACAGCAGCAGCCTGGCAAGAGCAAGGTCCTGAGTTTGATTTCCAAAATTAAAAAAAAATTTTTTTACTTTCATTGCCAATGTTAATAAGCAGGAAGGTACCACCTTAAACAAGCAATCAAAGTTAAGAAGAAAACTAGGTAAATTCCTATCACACAGCTATAGATATGACACTATCTAAAATGACTTTATTCCTGTAAGAAAGGCTCTACCTAATCTAAGTTATGGGCAACGAATAAAAAGAAAAAAAAGGACATTATGTAATGCACTGTTTCAAACCTTAAAAGTCACAAAATACAAGAAAGAGCTGAGGAACATGTTCTCCATGAATAATATTAAAGAAGCGAGATCAAATGTGTTGTGTGGTTCTGGACTGGAGGTTTAGTCCAGGATATTTAAAAAAAACCCAAAAAGAAATTAGTGGGAAACAACAAAATACTGAATGTTGACTATAAACTAGATAATGTATAAATGCCAATTTTCATGAACTTTATAATATATTTATGCAAAAGAATCTCTTTGATATTTGGAAACACATGCTGTAATATTAAAGGTGAATGGTTATTATTTGCACATTAGTCTCAAATATTTAGCATATAAATACATGTAGCAAGATTTTAAAAAAAGCAAATGTTTGTGAATCAAGAGGAACAATATATTTGGAGCAAAGTTCACTACACTACACTTTTAATCATTTTGTCAGCATCAAATTACACAAAATATAAAGTTGAAAATGAAATAGAAAGATGAGGCATTCCAACACAAATCCTTTGACACAAGCAGTAAAACAGTTTGCAGAACATATTACCTGGGTTCTCTCGGCAAGACAATAGTCTGAAGAGTGAGGTGAATCTTTGGGCCAAGGTTCTACAGGGTTAGAAGATCCATCTCCAAAAAAGTCACCTTTTTGTATACTTTCCTCAGGTAAAAGACATAAATTTTCTTTATTAGCATCATCCTTCAGCCTTGAGGCTTCTGTCACTAAGGACACTTTTGGCACCACTGCTGTTGATCGAGAATGGACAGGCCTTCCTCTCTGTACAGTCTTCCATCCTTCAGCATCCTTCCGTTCTATGCAATTGTGGAAAGAAAATAAATCAAGCCTCCTTTAGAGAACCATTTTAAGTAAAAAGAGTGCTTCAGAAAAAAATATTTGGAAACCTATGAAATAAAGCACTTTCAATTTAATTTCCATTAAATACAAAATAATATATAACAGACACGAAATATTGAGCAAGATGTAAATATATATATTTAATATATATGTACAAACATAATAATCCCTACTTTATCAATGGCAAAAACTATAATTCAGATTAAAACTAACCAAAGGCCACACATTAAATAATAATAAACATTCAAATGCTGTTTCAAGCACTTGTGCATGATAACTCCTTTGATCTTCACAACAACCCTATAAGGTCAGTACTATCACCACCATTTTATCAATAAAGAAACTAAGACAAAGAGAAGCTAAGTAATGTGCCCAAAATAATATACCTAGCAAAGGTAAATCCAAAATGCAAATGCAGGTACATTGGCTCTGGTGTTTGTCTCCTCACAGCTATATTAAAAACTGCCTCTCCATCTTTCAGAATTCAGACACAGCCTCACCTTCAATGCCCAAGTTCTTTCCTCTATCTCAGCAATAATAATATACCTTTATTTAAACAAACTATCTCAATGATCATAAAACTACAGAATGTTAACTGAAGGAACTTTAAATGATCTAGTCTAATATTTCATCACTCATATATGAAAGCTGAAAGCTTATGTCCAAGGTCACACTGCTAAATAGCTAACAAAAATAAAGATCTTCCTCTAAAACATTTGAAACAGGAGGAATAAATGTGTACAATGAATGTATATGGCCAAGATTTTAGACTTTTATTAGTTAATTATAGTCTAATACAAAGACTTTCAGTTCTGGGCAAGATGACATAACCCTATCTTATTTATAAATCCTTACAACTAAAAACTGAATAAAACATAGCAAGGATAGGCAGATGCTGAGATACAAAAAGAAAGCAGACTACTTTGGGCCTTGAAAAGAAATGCACAGGTAAATTCTCTGAGTTTATTTATCACATACTATATATTCCAAACAGGATACCACGAAAACTTCCAACCCACAAACATTCACAAAGTATTTATCATGAAAAACCTGTTTTCTACACCAAAAGACAGGAAACAAAGTAACCTAATAAAACAATAAATTTTTATCAATATCCATTTTACATCAGTCAAATGAGAGAAGCCCTGCCACAGGTTCAGTAGGCCTGAGCTAGGGACAGTAACTTCTATCTTCCACCTAACAGAAATCGGTGGTACTCCAATTCCCTATCTAAGCAATGCCCACAGGGCCCAGTGAACACAGATTTCATTCACATCCAACATGACTGACTCTCTGTGAAAGTAAACCTGTCAGTACTCTGCTCTACTCTTCACCCAAGTCAGCAAGGCACCATAGAAAGCTGAGTTTCAGATATAATCACCATCAGTGATGTAGAAGAGCTATAGGGAGCCAGGTCTGCTTTATATTTGAGTTCTCCCTCTCATTCTGAGGTCCACAGAGCCCAGCAGGGAGCTCTCCAAGGAAAGCCACCCCAGCCTACAGCAACAAAATGACCAAGTCTATCCTCCTCCCACAGCAGCAGAGGCGCTAGTCAGGGACCTGAATTTATGCAACCAAGAGGAGCCAACAAGGCAGTACAAGTCAGTGTCCCATCTTCACTGAAAAAGTGTCATAGAGTTCAAGACTAGTCATCAGTACCTATGAGACAATAACAAAATATATATAACTATATATACATATGCATTCATTCCTGCACATATAATAATACTCAAAAGGAAAGCATAAGGTTGAAAAGGCATATAAAGAAACAACGGTTGAAATTTTACCAACTTTAGAGAAAAAAATGAACCTATGGATTCAAGGAATAAAGTAAATCTCAAACTGGATAAATCAAAAGAACCCTGCACTAAGACATAATATAATTAAACTCTAAAAACTAAAGACAAAGTCATAAACCTCTGAAAACCAAAGAAAAAAATCATGAAAGCATATTAACTATAAAGATGGGCCGGAGATTCAGCTCACTGAATAAGCACCTGCCTTGCAAGCACAAGGTCATGAATTCGATTCCTGGTACAAAAAAAAAAAATACAAACTATAAAGAAACTTTAATTCTAATGACAGCAGATTTCTTGTCTGAAACAATGCAGCCAAGAAGGAAGTGGCACAACTATAAAGGTCTGAAAGAATGGTCAATCATTAATTTTAAATTGTGAAAAATATCCTTTAGAAATGAGAACAAAAGCATTCTCAAATAAAGGAAAAACTGTTAAGTGAAACAGATCAGACATGCAAGCTCCAATTGAAAACTATACCTCTCCCCAAAAATGAAACAGATGATAGTAAATCTAACAAAATGGTAAAGAATGTGTACCCTGCAAATTAGAAGAGTAAGGAAATAGAAGATTTAGAAAAATGCAGACATAACATGATCATAGATTGATTCAGTGCAGAAAATATCAATTCTCCCCAAATAAATATGTACATGCAATGTACTTTCTACCAAAATCCTAGCAATTTTCTGACCTAGATAATCTTCTCAAATTTATACAGAAGGATAAATGATCTAAAATAGCACAGATAATTTTGAAAATGAAGAATAAAGTAGAAGCAATCACTTTTCCTGATGTTAAGGATTGGACCAACAGAGAACAATCAAGAAGTGTAGAATCGGTCGAACAGACATACATTCATTTAAATAAAATACAGAACCCAGAAATACACCTATACAAATATGACCACCTGCTTTTTTATAAAATTGAAAAAGCAATTCAATGGAGAAAGAAAAAAACTTTTAACCAATAGTGGTGGAGGAAGCAGATATCCATAGGTGAAAACATGAACCTCGACCTAAAACTCATATGGTCTTAGTTCTGATACTATAGCAGAACACCTGAAACTGGATAAATTATAAAAGAAAGATGTGTATTTAGCTCATGATTATGGAGATCTGGACGTCCAAGGGCATTGTACCAAGGGCCTTGTGGTTCCTTAATTCATGGCAGAAAATGGAAAGGGAAGCAAGTGTGTGCAAAAAAAAAAAGAAAGAACATAAAGGGAAGCCTCACTTCATAATAACAAAATCTGGTAAAAATTAAATCACTTCTCCAAGAAAGGAATTTGACTCTTTTAACAACCTCATCATGTCTAAGTCCCCATCAACTCTCAATAACATTACATTAGGAATTAAATTTCAACATGAATTTCAGTGTGGACAAACCAGATTCAAACCACACCATATAGTTCATACCAAAATGAACTGCAAATGGATCACAGAGTTAAAAGTAAAATGTAAAACAGTAAAACTTTTAGGAAATGCAACAGAAACATCTACAATAGAGTGAGGTAAAGTCTTGAGATTTCACAACGAGAGCATGATACATAAAATAATTCAATCAATTACAGAGAGCTGACAATCTTTTTTCATCCATCTCCTCTTCCTCGTTTTTTCTTCTGAAATATTTCAAAGCAAATCCTAGTTACCACATCATTTCTTCTGTAAATATTCAGTATGTGTCTTAACAGATAGAAAGTGTTTTAAAATAAACCACACCAGTGTCATACTCAACAAAATTAATAGTAATACCTTAAACATATAATATCCAGTGTTCAGTCTTTATCAGTTTAACTTTAAACAAAGATAATGCAAATTATAAGAAAAATCATAAAATAAATTATAAAACCACATAAACCAACAAAAATCCAAACTATACAATTAATAAAGCATGATAAAAGACTTTAGTTTCCAGTTAAATTAAGTAGCTCATCCTTCGCACTGTAATTAATCATTTTATCTTTAAAAGGAAGGAAAAACATCTTTGTTCAAAATCTTCCTTTAGAAGTACTGCTTAAAACTTGGAATTAATCCATTATCCAATAAGACAGCCAATATAAACACTATAATATAATAAATTCAAATAATAATTGAAGCAAGTAAAAAGAGGAGCATATCAAAATAAAAACTATAACTTAGATCTCTAAGAAACTGAGTAGTTATAGACAAATTACACTTTTAATGAACCTTCAGTGAAAACTGTATTGAAAAACTATTCACATAATAAAGAATGTTTAAGAACAGTAAAGCATGCAATTAAGCTGTCAGGGAACTTCTAAATACTTAGAATAACATTGGGATAGAAATGCACAAAACTAAAAATTATATTTAATTCCACACTTTTATACTTATAAATTTTTAATGTTACAAATGCCCTTAATAAAGTTGCACTAAATTCACATCAATACAACCAGTAATTGAAGAGACTTGGAACAATCCCAGCTTGAATATAATATCAATTTTATGTATCACAATATTTAATTCACAAATACTCTGTTCAGAATTATGTACACCAATATTCAAGAGGTAACTTACTGTAATTTTCTTACTAGGCTTTGATATTCAGGGTATGCTACATGCACAATAAAAAAAGACCTTTCTAGAAAACTGATACTACTTTTATCTTAAGGTTTGCAAAAATTTATAGGTGAAACTATCTTGACCTGAACCTTGTGAAAAGATTTTTAATTATAGACTCATATTTTTTAAAGATATTTATAAGTCCTGTCAAGTTTTTCTAGTACTTGTAATATAAATATTAATTTGTGTTTCTCAAGGAATTTGTCAATTTCTGCTGTTTCCAAATTTAATACATACTGCTTTATAATATTTTCTATCTTTTATAACATCTGTGGGATTTCACCAGTATCTTCAATTTCATTCCTGACATTCTATCTAGCCTCTTCTTTTTGCTGATCAGTGTGACTAGAGATTATTCACATTATTAATCTATTTGAAGAATCTAATTTTGGCTTTGTTGAGTTTTCTTATTATCATCCGTATATTTTTCTTTTTACATTCTTTGGATTTAACTTCTTCTTTTCTAATGTCAAGACAAGGCTACAGTGCCTGACTGGCAAGTATAAGGTCCTGAGTTCTATTCTCAGTACCAAAAATAAAGACAAGGATACAATGCATACTAGTTTTTTATTCTTTTATAATATATACAATGAGGCTAGAAATGTTCCTCAAAACATAGCTTTATCTCACAGGTTCTTACATGTTCACTTTCATTCAGTTCAGTTTACAAATTCACACTGTGATGGCCTCTTTAAATCAATAAAGTAAACATTATTCATTATTCAAAATTATTCTTCAAAACTGCAGAATTCAACAGCTATCTTCTTTTCACTGATTTCTTATTTAATCCTATTACAGTCAATGACAACAGAATTCTATAAATCACCTGAAGCTTGCTGCACTTTGTTGCTGGCACAGCATGTTTCAGTTTCAGTTATAGTTCAGGCCATGGCAAAGTAACATGAACCAAAATTGGCCTTCTTCCTGCCAAAAACAACTATAAAAGCTAGACAAAATATATAAATGAACTGTGCAGAGGCACTGGAAAGCAACCAATGTAGGCAAGTTTGAAGAACTGCAATTCCCAAGACAAGGAAATGATGACATCAGGTCTACATACGATCCAGGATTCTGCCTAAAGACATCTGGAATTCAGTATGCAAGAGAAATGATTCCTAGCAAAGACCAGCATTCCTGACTGGCTGAAAAAAGGAGTTTAAAACAACTGGGATTTGGGGGAACAAAGTCTTGAAAAGTGGGGTACTGCAGGGGAATGAGCCAAGAAATCTGCATTCAATCTCCTCTAAGTTGCCTAACAAATACTCAGCTCTGCATACACAGGGCAAGGCTCCAGGAAACCCAGCAGAGAGCAGCAGCTGGGAAGCTAATGACCTACACAGATAATGCAGCAACTGTACAGTACAGAGGAACAAACGCTGGAGTTCAGGGGTGTAGTGGGCTTTACAAAATACTCACGTTTTCAACTGAGAATCTCAAAGGAGAAAGGACAAGACTAAACCACATCAACTTTAACAAAACCCAAATCAAACCTTGATGGGATTAGATTGACCTGCTCATTTTTAATCATCTTGCAAGATCAAAACCATAAAAACAGAAAATCAGCAACTCTTTTAAGAAAAGGTTCCATAATTTTTAATACACACTGTTAAGTATTCAATTAAAAATTGTGAGAATGCTAAAGAAACTCAGGGTCAAATAACTGAAAGCCTATCAAACTCACATGTAATTCAGATATTTTATTTTTCAAGCACATAAATTTAAAAATAGTTATGATAATTATGTTCATAAAATACATAAAGATGTAGACTATGAACAGATACAAGAAACTTTATTAATGGTCAAACAGAAATTGTACAAATGATAAAAAAACTGAAGTTGTGTATTTAACAGATAAGCTTACAACAGATTAGACATTCAGAAGAGGATTAAGGGACCAGCATACCTACCAGTAAAAGTATTACACCGAAGCCTACGATGAAGACACAGTGGGAAAGGATTGTAGTATCTTATTTGACATGTCCATTGTGTCAAACTCAGTAACCAGGCTACTCAGATATTCTGCATCTTTACTGACTTTTGTCTATTTGTATAATCAGCTAGTTAGTTCAATTCTCCCAGAATGAGCATAGATTTATCAATTTTTCCTTTCAGTTTCATAAATTTCTCTCTGTAGGTTTTGAAGTTATGTTTAAATATATAAGTATGCATAGATATATACATACATAAAAATCTAGAATTAAATCTTTCTGTTAAATTGATTCTTTATACCTTCGTTCTGATCTGTTAATAACTTTTTGGTCTTCTTGAGACAGGGTTTCACTATGCAGTTCAGGCTGACCTTTTAATAATTAAGACATATCTTCTTATAAAATGTTAGTGGTTTACTTTGTCTATTTTGTTTCACATTTAGAACAGTGCCAGCTTTATTTTAAATAGGATATACATAGTATATGTTTGCTTTAGATTTCTCTATTCTCATACTGAAGATTTATCTCTTGTGGAAAAACATAGCTGGGCTTTATTTTTTTTAAAAAAAACAATATATTTTCTTGGTACACTAAAAATATAGTAGTATCTAAAGATACAGTGATAATACTTATAGAGAATTTGTACCTGTACATGGTATATCTCACCGCTTCTTTTCTTCTCCATTTTTCTCCACTCCCTTCAGAACCAATTCCCCTCTTTACAAAAGCTTTGTTTCCATTTTTCCTTCTATGTTTTTCTGTCCCTTCCTTCCTTCTCCACCACATCCTCCCTTGTTCCCTTTCTCATTTGAGTGTTTTCTCCCCATATTCCAATATCTATTCTATATTTTGGTCCTTATTTACACTTTTGGTTTCCCACACCAGAGAAACTATATGAAATGTAAACACGTGTCTGATTTATGTCACTTGAGAGTACAATCTCAAGGTGCATTCATTTATCTAGAAATGTCTCAAGCTTATCTTTATGGGGGGGTGTCATGTGTGATCCACCACCCTACATCTCTCTGCCACACCAGGAACCCTGAATCAGAGAAAACCAACTCCCTAGCTCAATCCCCTGCACTGTGGGACAGGCAGCCAGTGCAAGAAGTACCCTGAACCAAGCAATCATCTGATTCAGAGGAATGCAGAAAAATGTCAAGGAGCAAGGTGCAATGTCCTATCTCCAGCCCACTCAGACAAATCCAGAAGACCCAAACACAAAAGAAATTAGAAGTCACACACCTGAAATTTCTGAAATGATAACAAGTGAAGTAAAGAAACAACTTGGTACTTATACTGTTTGATTAATTTTGTATGCCTATATCTCACCCAGAACAAGTCTAGGAGACACAAACAGAAGAAATTAGAAGCCATACACCTGAAATTTCTGAAATGATATCAACTTAAGTAAAGTAAACTTAGGGCTTATATTGCTTAATGAAAATTGCATGCCTATACCTAGTAGTCTGAGAAACTATTTAGAGGATAACAATGCGCAATATACTATTACTGATTTCCTACTGTCTTATTTTTTTTATTTTAAAGAGAGAAAAACAAGTCATAACAAAAAAGAACAAAGCAAATCAGAAGAAAAAAACATGACACAGATTTCAAAGCAAGACAACAGGAAATCTACAGTGGCTACCATAATGTCTCTTGTTTTCTTCTAAACAGTTGTCTATATCTTCACACACAATAAATTCATACAAAAAAAATAGTATAAAACTGATCAGTCATGGAGGCATTACAGGCATTCAAAACCAAACAATAGGAAAATCAACAATGGCTACTGTAATGTCTCCTGTTCTCTTCAAAATAGCTGTCCGTACCTTCATTTATGTTGAAATTAAACAATACAAAACAGACTAAAATCACTCTGAACAAAGAATAAAAAAAAGCATTACTGGATTTCACAGCATGGCAATATGGAATCAGCAATGGATATCATAATGCCTATTTTTCTTCAAAGTAGCTGTTCATATAACCATGTATGATATAATCGATTCTCGTTAACTGTTTAGGAGAAGTTCTAGGCATGTATAAGGCCTTACATGTATACCTACCCTTTCTGTATTAGAGGGAAAAACAAAACAAATTACTAGAAAAAGAAGAAACAAAATAGACAAATAAACAACAATAACAAGGAGCCCAAAACAATGACGATATAGGCCTTCAAAATAAGGTGGTAGGAGAAGAATGAAGGTTATTATTTCATATAATGATCTTCAAGAGTTCCTCAGATACAAACATACAAAATTGATCCAATCCTATGAATGCTGTTTTGTTCTAAGAACCTATAGAATTTAAAGTACAATCATTTTAGCTATCCTAAGCATATACCTAATTTATACAAATTTAGATATTTTTTCTTTTCCCTTCCTTTTTCCCCCTCCTTTTCCCTGAGATGTTTTTTTTTTCCCCGCTTTGAGAAGATACCCTTTCACAGTATTTATTGAGGATTTTGTATTTTACATACTCTTACCATTTCTTACACTGGGGAGGCAATATGGTATTTACACACGTGAGTTTGATTTATTTCACTTATGAGTATGGTTTCAAGTTGCATCCATTTACTTATAAATATCCCAATATGATCATTCTTTATAACTGAATAGTACTCCATTGTATAAAAGTACCACATCTTTTTATCCATCCCTCAGTTGATGGGCATTTAGGTTGTTTCCAAGATCTGGCAATTGTGCACATATATCACTGTGATATGGTGTTTCCAATTCTTCTGGGAATATGCCCAGAGTGGAACATCTGGGTCAAATGGGTCTTCCAATCCCAGCTTGCTGAGGAACCTCCAGACTGACCTCCACACTGGTTGCACCAGTCTACATTCCCACCAACAGTGCAAAAAAAGTTCCTTTTTCCCTGCAGCCTCTCCAGCATTTGTTGTTGGTAGTTGTCTTGATCCTGGCCATTCTTTCTGGAGTAAAATGGAATCTCAGTGTGGTTTTAATTTGCATTTCTCTAATGACCATTGATGCTGAACATTTTTTCATGTATTTATTCACCATTTGTATTTCTTCATCTGAGAACCATATATTCGTATCAGATTCTCATTTCTGGATTGGGTCTTTGAATTTCAGGGCTCTGATTTTTTTAAATTTTTTATATGTTCTAGACGGAAGTTCTTTGTCTGAGAAACATTTGACTAAGATTTTTTCAAAATTCATGGGTTTCCTTTTTACTCTGTTGGAGATTTCTTTCGACATGCAAAAACTTTTTAATAAGATGAGATCCCGGTTACTGACTCTGGGAAGTACTTCCCTGGCGGTTTGATTTTTGGTCATGAATTCTCTCCCTACCCCTGTGTCTTCAAGATTTCTACCTAATTTGTCTTCCAGCAGATTTAGTGTTTCTGTTTCAATATTTAGATCTTTGATCCATTTTGACTTTAGTTTAGTACCTGGTGACAACCATGGGTCTAGTTTTAGTTTTCAGCATATGTAGAACCAGTTTTTCCAGCACCATTTATTAAAGAGACTATCGTTCTTCCAGTGAATGTGTTTGGCCCCTTTATCAAAGATAAGGTGGCTGCGTGTGTTTGTAGTTGTAGTTGTATCTTCTGATCTATTCCACTGATCTTCAGGTCTGTTTTTATTCCGGCACCATGCTGATTTTATTATAGTAGCTTTGTAGTATAACTTCAAGTCAGGATTGTGACACCTCCTGCCTTGCCTTTGTTGCTCAGAATTGCCTTTGCTATTGTAGGTCTTTTCTGGTTCCAGATGAATTTTAGGAATGATTTCTCTAGATCTATGAGGTATGCTAGTAGTGTTTTGATTGGGATTGCATTAAATCTGTATAATAATTTTGGGAGAATGGCCATTTCACAATATTTGTTCTTCCTATCCATGAACAAGGAATGTCTTTCCAGTTTCTGTGATCTTCTTCAGTTTCTTTTTCAGGGTATTATAATTTTCCCTGAACAGATTTTTCACTTCTTTTGTTAGATTAATTCCTAAGTTTTTTTTTTTTTTTGGATACTATAGTGAAGGGTGTGGCTTCTCTTATTTCTCTCTGTGAGTTTGTTGTTTGTGCAACAGAAATGCTATTGGTTTTTGAGTGTTGACTTTGTATCCAGCTACATTACTGAATTTAGTTATTATACCTGGAAGTCTTTCAATGGAGTTCTGGGGGTGTTTCTATGTAGAGTATCATGCCATCTTCAAATAACAATAATTTAACTTCTTCTCTTCCTATCCTTACTCCTTTTATTTCTCTCTCTTGTCTAATTGCTCTGGCTAGTATTTCCAGCACTATATTGAATAGGAGTGATGATAAAGGACATCCTTGTCTTGCTCCTGATTTCAGAGTAAAGGCTTTCAGTTTTTGGCCATTTAATATGATGCCGGGTTTTGTTTTTCATAGATGGCTTTTATCATATTGAGGTAAAGACCATCTATTCCAATTTTCTGTAGTGTTCTTATCATAAACGAGTGTTGCACCTTATCAAAAGCTTTTTCAGCATCTATAGAAACGATCATATGATTCTTAATTTTAGCTCTATTGATATGGTGGATTACATTTATTGATTTTGTGTACTTTGAATGATACCTGCATTCCTGGAAAGAATCCCACTTGGTCGTGATTTGCTTTTTGATGATCTGCTACATTCTGTTTGCCAATGTTTTACTGAGAATTTCTGCATCTATGTTCATTAGAGAGATTGGCCTGTAGTTCTCTTTTTTGGTTGAGTCTTTCTCTGGTTTTGGTATTAGAGTAATACTTACTTCCAGGAATGAGTTAGGGAGAATTGCTTCCCTCTCAATTTCACTGAAGAATTTGAGGAGTGTTGGCATTAAGTCTTCTTTGAATTTCTTGTAGGATTCCGCAGTGAATCCATCTGGACCTGCGTTTTTCTTTGTTGGTAAGGTTTTAATTACATTTTCAATTTCTTTAATGGAAATTGGGTTATTCAGTAGTTTTACATCTTCTCAATCCAGTTTGGTAATTCATATGTTTCTAGGAATCTGTCCATTTCTTCTATGTTATCAAGCCTATGAGAGTAGAGGTTTTCAAAGTAGGTATTGATGATCCTCTGTATCTCCACAGGGTCTTTAATGATTTCACCCTTATTGCATGAATTTGAGGTTCTTTTCCTTTCTTAAATAAGGTTATTGTTGTTTCATTTTATTGTTTTTCCTCTTTACAATAAGGTTTCCTTTCTTAAATAAGGGGCTTATCAATTTTATTTATTCTTTCAAAGAACCAACTGTTTGATTCATTGTTTCTTTGTATTGCTTTCTTAGTCTCTAATGCATTGATTTCTGCTCTGATCTTTATCATTTCCTCCCTTCTTTTGACTTTGGGCTTGACTTGCTCTTTTTTTTCTAGATGTTTAAGGTGTAGCATCAGGTTGTTTGTATGTTCATTCTGTTTTCCTGATGTAGGAATTCACCCCAATAAATTTTCCTCTGAGGACTGCTTTCATTGCATCCCACAGGTTCTGCTAAGTTATACTTGTATTTTCATTTACTTGCAGATATTGTTTAATTTCTTCTTTAATTTCCTCTGTTGGCCACTGATTGCTCAGGAATATGTTACTTAATTTCCATGTGTTTGTGGAATGTTTGCATTTTCTTTTGTCATTAATTTCTAGTTTCATGGCACTATGTGCCTATAACATGCATGGGATAATTTGAATTCTTTTGCATTTACTTAAGCATGTCCTAGTGTCTTATTTTTGAAATCCAAGATTGTTCTTATTGTTTTGTTTCATTTTATTGCTTTTTCTCTTTACAATAAAAAATTAATATTAACAATGACAAGAAAATACATTTTTTGCTTTTTTATTTTATAACATACTTCTCTCAGGTTAAAGCTTTATGGTTCCACATTTTTCCTAGCTTTCTCTGTAAGGGTGTTTGTCACCCTCACTATTTGCTTTTTCTCTGCCTTAAAAAGCTTTTGAACCACTCCCAAAAACCCTAGTTTTGAAAACTTCGCTTATTTTATGACCTATAGATCATAGTTTAGATGCTTAGTTAGCAGTTAGACCTCAAATAACAAATGAACTTTTGGCTAAATCCCCAAAAGCCTCCTCCTCTCCCTTAACTGACCATAAAAATTATGGAAAGGGAAACAAACAGATCGATCTCCAGACACCAAGCTGCCCAATGTCACACTTTGTGTCAATTAACCAGATGTGTAAGAGGGTCTTGTAACATTCCAAGGCAATGATAGTGCTGCAAAAGGTGGTATCCATGGTAACCCCTGATCTTGTGAACTCATACAGGGATATAATAGAGAAAGAGAACAAAGGAATTGGTGCCAGCCAGCCAGTTGCCGGTAGTTCCAAAGGCAAAAGCTGACTGACTACAGCAGTTTGAAATAAACCTGTTTCTGAAAACTCAGGGTCCCATGGGTGAATTTCATGAGCATACTGCAACATCTCTAAGATAAAGAACTTGCTCTGGGGTTTGGATCTGCTTTGCCCCCTAAAGTATATATCCTGGAGGTCTGGTCTTCAACATGCGGTGCTGAGACAGTGGAACTTCAGAAGGCAGGGCCTTATGAGAGGACAGGTCACTAGGGGTTGTTACCCCTGGAAGAGATTTAAAGGGAGTTCTTGTGGGACTCTAGTTAGTTCACAAAAGAGTGAACTAAAGAACTTGATTCCTGAACTGCTCACTGGCCTGCAGTCACTATATAACTGTTCTCACTATAGCCATGATGATACCATCCACTATGGGAGGGCCCTCACCAGAGGATGAATTGAAAAAGCCACCAGCACTTTAGACTTCCAGCCTCCAAAACTGTAAGCTAATTAAACCTCTTTTATTTATAGACTACCCAGCCTTTGGTATTTTGTTAAACCACCAGGAAACAGGTATAATAAAATATAAAGAAATAACATAATAAAATGATATAATGTAACATTATCTATATAAAGTAAATAATGTATTATATTTATAGATAAGAAAATCTAATCAAATATAAATATATATATATATATATACACACAGAACTTCTGCCTATTGTCAGTTTGCAACTAGTCACCGTATATGAACAAACCAAGGGTATTACACTGGGTGAAAATGAAGAATATTGTTTGAAATCAGCCAACACAACTTACTGAGACCAAAATGGAAAATGAGAACAGAACAGACACATAATACAAAGATAACAACATTTCTGTCATGTGCAATAAAACACTTCTTTCTGAAACAAAAAGTTCCATAGGAACATGACAATGGATAAAACAGAGGCAGCTTCTGAAGTACTCTTCACTCATGAAACACACTCACTGTTACTAATTATTATGTCTACATCCCAACCTCCATAGGATCTCCTTATGTATACAAAAGTTTTATGAAGGAAATTCTCACAAGTAAAATATCCCAGGTAGGCATTCATAATTACATGCTTTCTATTTATTTGTGTTCCTTAATTATTTCAACGGTATAATAAATATGTGAGTAAAGGTTCCTTAATTATCTCAATGGTATAATAAATATGTGAGTAAAGGTAAATAGATTACTTTGTAGTACCCAAATAATAATCATATATAAATTAGTTTAAATAAAAACATATACTGCCTAAAGAACAGAAAAACATATTTTTTTCCAATTTGTGTCAAAAAATGCTAAGGAATCATATAAATGAACTGATAAAGAAACCATTCTTCTTCAAGTTTATTCAGGACAAACAAAAACCACAAAGATCTCCACTGACTATCATACAGTGCTGAAAACTAGTTATTATGCCCAGTTTTCAAGACTATGGTTTTGGCAAGTTGTTTTATTCATGGTGCAAGCTATCAAATCTAGGCCCCAGTGCATTCCAGGAAAGCAGTCTACCGCTGAGTTACAACCTTACTTTATGATTTTAATTTAAGCAAATTCATGTCATAAAAAGATGCAAAAAGATTAATATCTAATTCTACTAGGACCAGTTCTGAACAGTATAAATATCTGCAGCCACCTGTTTACCACACAAAGAGCACTTCAATGTCACTTGCCATTTCTGCGGGATGCCTTCTGCACGGCCATGGGTGGGCACAGCTGAGCAGGAGCTATGTCAGAAGAGGCAGAGCCTGTGTGATGAGCCTTTACTTTGTCAGCCCAGCTGACACCTGCAGGAGCCATACACGGAGTGACCACTGTGCCAGGTGAACTCCTAGAGAAAAAAATAAATACCACTAATAAACTAAATAGGAAAGTGAAATGTTAAATATGTATGAAACATACTAGATTTTTAATAGAAAATAATACTACCATAGCAAAGTAAGGAAACTAGATGCATGAACTTTTCCTGATTTAACCACTAATTTCATACAATCTTTTATAATATATGGGATATGGTATCTTTCTTTGGTGTTTCAATGTCCCCTGGAATTGCTAACTGGTACACAGTGTCACCGTGTCTTCTTTTTGGGGGATGATAGCTGTGCCTAGCATTCTGCTTAACACACCAACACATACATGGGTATTTTTATGTGAAATATTATGCTTTATAATATTATATTATCACAGAAAATAACTGACAGTTATACAAGACTTGGTAAGTTTTTTTGAGTTCAGCTCACCCAAAATTTAAGCTTCTTCGTGCATTTGAAGTTACATTTATTCTATCTGTTGATGGACTTGGAATCACATGACGCCCTGGAGACATCTTCTTTACTTCCCATGCAAGTGATGTTGGTCTGCCAATTCAAGACATATAGTATATTAAATTAACTGAGAAAAAGAAGAAACAAACAATTTCTCTTGGTAGGTAATAAGCGAAAACATAATCGAGGCTCAATTTTTTCCTATAGCACTGCTTCAGAAAGTTACCATACTATTGATGAGAAATCACAGATGGTCCAAGGTCTGAGATACACTGTAATAGGCACTAGGGTAAAGAGGCTCTACTTTATCTCTAAAAGGTTATAGAGTCACCAACACTTGAGGTACACTTTGGAATTTACAAACCCCACACACCCAGCTAAAATACATTAAAAGGCAAGTTTTATGCAACAAAGATCAAGATACAAAGAAAGTGTGAGGGTTAAATGGAGAATACACAGGAAAATATGAAGTCAACTTCTTATCACATAATCATCCATGAAACAGGGAACATAGTGATTTTACTGCTCTTCATTAAATCTAAAAATGCAACTTACCTTCTGTGCCTCCATCACCACTGGCGCCACAGCCAGTCACCCAACAGGACAGTCTCCAAAATGTCCCCTTGAGCAATGTCTTTTTTATTCCCATGCCCTCAGTCAGATCCTGTCACCACCCTGGGTCTCCTGTAGCTGACCCTATTCAGTTTTGGTGACAGGATTTTTCACTTCTCATTAAAAAAATGATACTGTTAGAAAACAAAATTCAGACAAAATATTATTCAAAAGCCTAAAGCTTTTGCCAATTTATTGCTAAATCATCTTTCAGAAATGTTGTAATATACAATACTCTCACTGGATGAAGTGTCCATTTCCCTTCAACCTGGCCAAGAGTTGCTACCGTCTTTTAAAAACTGCTCTGGCAAAATGTTGCTACACTGCTTTCACTTTTTAATTATACATGTTTATTATCATAACTTACCAGCAATTTGAATTTTGTCTTCTGGAATTTGCATACTGTTGTCTTTAGCCTTTTTGCACTGGGAGTTGTATGACTTTCTAAAGAATTTGAAGTAGTTTACTAGCATGCTATTATCATCATTATTATGGCTGTAATTATGTTGGCATTGGGGTTATAATTATTTTGCTTTCTTTTTTTTTGGACCGGAGATCAAACTAATGACCTTGTATAAACCGCTGAGCTAAATCCCCAGCCCTTCAATTGTTTTTATATAGAAAGGCTTGTTTTCTTATTGTTAAATCAAGTGAATCAATATTTTCCTTTGTAGTTTCTACCTTTGTTTGATAACCCATAATGCAAATATATAAATATTTACCAATATTTACTTCCTTAAATATGAACAATTCCCATATTTAAACCTCAAATCAAGCTGAAATGAGTGTTTTACATGACTTAAAGTAAGACAAATAATGCCATCTACAGGAAATTTAAGGTTGCATTCCTTAAATTAGGTTGCATATCTTGGCACTGCCTCATGAGGCAAAGAGAAGAAATACTGCTAACTGGTTCAGGTAACAAGAGATGTGTCAGGTATATTTTTGAACCATGGTATCATGGCAGGGAAAGCCATCACTCTGTTCAGCTTAGACGTACTCTGAATTTTCTCACTACATTCTTCAATGCAGCCATCAATGGCTCACTCAAATTTGAAAGCATGATTTTTTTAATTGGTTTATTCAAATGCTTTTAGTAGTTACATTATAGATCCTCTTCAAGTACAAAAAAAAAAAACCTAGAAACCTAAATTAAACTAAAACTGAAAAGAAAAAGAAAAAAAAGACTTATTATAAAGATATAAACTATACCAAATCAGGGACTTCCAAAAGGAAAGAAAAACTACAATCAGGGCTCCGGAGGATTAGACATGGAATAGACAGACTGTAAAGCAAAACCCTTGAGCTCTTTATCATATATGATTTCTCTCATCTCTGCTTCTATTTGTAAAGCTATTTCATTTTCTTTCAACCTGCTTTGCTCTGCTTATTTTCATAGGGGCAATACAGCTACAAATCAAATAAATCAGTATATTAAGCTCTTTGTTTAGTTTAGCCCATTGGAAAAAATATACCCCTAGATCCAATTGCCAACTAGTAAAGGTAAAATTGCTTGATATAAATAAAATTACCTAGAACTGACCCACCCAGAGACTACAGATGAAGCAGGCAATTAAAAAATTAAAATTTTTCATCATGTGAGAAACAAAAATATTTAAAAGATCAACATATATTTTCTCTGATTTTAGTTTCCAGAAAATCCAGCTCCTAGATTTGTCTCTAAGGAATCCTTTACCCTTTTGGTACCCTCTTGGGACTAACATATTAAGATAAAAGATGACTTTTTATTGTCTGGTTTCACCCATTGAGATTGAAGCAAAGTCAAATTCAAAATAAAGAAGCAGCCTAAGTATACTTTCTCAAGGTAAAAAGGCATCAGCCTCATAATTTAAAGGGTGCTTCTAAATACTCAACCTCTTTATACTACCATATTGATTAAATTCCTTAAATTTTTATTTATGCATATTTGTAGCAGATAATGATTACTTGTCATCATGGGGAGTTGGTACATAAACATAACAAATTTTAGGGTTTTTTTTTTTTTTTTTTTTTTGGTACCGGGGATCAAACTCACGACTGCACGCTTGCAAGGCAGGCGCTTATGGTGCTGAGCTAAATTCCCGGCTGTTGTTTGTTTGTTTGTTTGTTTGTTTTTTACTTCCCTTTCTCCTCCCTCCCTCACTCTCTCATCTTGGTGCTCTTATTTCAACATGTGAATTCTGGAGAGACATAATCAGACCACAGCACACACTACATACTTCATGAGGGCAGGAATTGTGTTGGTCTACCATGATCCCTGAGCCTGGTATACAGCACCCAGATACTACATGCAGATGTCAAATGAATCTTATTCTAAAAGAGCTTTCACCTCCCATTACTCTCCTAACCAAAAGTCATCAATCTTCTTTATTGCCTGCCCTAGAAGGAAGATATACTAATTATTCTCTATTTATTTTTGACACACTATATATCCTTTTCTATTTTTACTTTACCACTGGTGAGCACTTACATACTGTTCTAATCTACCCCCTCTGAAGGCCCAAACACTCAGTAAAATCCATCACATTTAAATACTTATGCATCCTCCATGAAATCTTCCCTGATCTATCCTCCAAAACAGAAGTGTCCTTCTCTGAATACTCACAAAAGTCTTATGTACTAATAGGTTTAATTTTATCATATCCTTAGACTACAGATTCCCAGAGAGTACTAAATGTATTGTATTCAACACTTAAATTTCTGTCCTGAATAATGTATCTTACAATGGCAGGGAACTGATGAAGCATCTGTTACTGAACCAAGTAAGAAATGCAACACCAAACTTTTTAAGTTTTCACATGTTTCAAGTCAATCTGAGGTTAAATTTTCTGTCAATTTCAATGATTACTATTGAAACTGCTGGTTACTATGAGTAACAGAGGTCATTACCTGCTTTGAGCATCTGTCTTCTCTAACTTCTCCTGAAGTTGAATCCAGTCAATTAGTGCTTTGAAATCTCTCACATAGTTATCCAGCATCATTAGCACCTCCTAATTTAAACAAAAAAGTTAATTTACAATCTGAGAGTAAAAAATTTCAATAGGCTGATCTGGAGAAACCAGGCTGAGATGATAGCATTGAAGTAAAATACAACTTAATGTTTATAGTGCTTAGTGTTTCATTGACTTTGCAGACCTACAGGGGTTCACAGCCAAAAGTCTGCCTTGAGTCTCAGAGAAGACTGGATTTACACTTTTCAGCAACGCTGAAACTGTTAAGACTTTGCCAACTCTTAACATGGACTAAAAACATTTTGCATAATGAGATGGAACTGGGCCTTTTAGGAGTCAGGAGAAGAATGTTATGGTTTAAATCTAAGATGACCCCCCCAAATGTGTTCAGAGAAAGGGTTTTTGAAAGTTGATTAGATCTGGGGGCACGACATTCATCAGTAGATTTATCTATTGCTAAGTTCATAGGTAAATGTGCTACTAGGGGAGGTAGGGTCTGGTTAGAAGTTGGTCACTGGGAACATGACTTGAAGCATATATTTTCTTCCCTACTCCTTTCTTCTCTCTGCTTCCTGGCTGCCATGGAGCGAGCAACTATCTTCCACTAGGCCCTTCTACTATGCCAATTCTGTCTTGGTGCCAGACAGCCATAGACTGTACCCAATGGAAAGTAGGAGCCAAACAAACCTCTCTTCTTTTAAGGTGTTGGTATCAAGTATTTTGTCCCATTGACAGGAAAGTGACTAATACAATATGTAAATAAGTTTAAAAACACAATGCTGTACTAAGCTCTAAAAAATATGATATACTTAGGTATAAATCAAGCAAAATACGTACAAGACCTATATCAGGACAATAACAAAATGCCAACTAAATAAATTGAGAGCTAGGCATCATGGCACAAATCTGTAATAACAGCATTTGAGAGGCTGAGACAGAAGGGTTGCCACGAGTTTTGAGGCCAGCCTGAATCGCATAATGAGGTCTTGTCTCAGAAAGAAAACAAAAACAAAAAGAGAGAGAGAGATGGTCCATGTTCATGGAGAAAAAGACTTAACACTTACCAAGATGTTAGTTCTTGATGTTGATCATAATTCTAAAAGACATAACCCTGAACATTGAAAGTGCCAAATAAAATTGCCAAAATCACAATCCTAAACATTTAAAATCACAAATGCTCAAATTCTGAAACCTGAAATCTTGAAAAATCACAGTTCTCATTTTAAAAATGCTGGCTATGTAAGAGTGGTAGGGAGTCAGCAAGGGATAGATTGTGTGTTACAGTAACAACACAAACTTCTGTTTAAAGATAAGTTTGTCTGCATTGGCATTCCTTCCAGCTGATAGAATTCCAAGAGTTTTCAATGAATTATTTAGCCACATTTTCCTAAAGAAACCAAAGAAGGTACTGGGCTGCTTCTAAAATAACAATGTGCACAGTAGGATAAGAAGATACAGTACAATGGTGTTGCTGTTCAATCAGTAGTAGTATTTCTGCAAAAAATGTGGTCTCTATGTGAATGAATGCATGCAGAATAGATTTACAAGTACCCAAAAATAGCATAGAAGCATGGCACAGAAGGTGGGAAAATTTAATAGGAAATGTTTATGTCAGTGCATATATTACATCATAGAAGAATGTCAAAAAGAGCAGCATCATGTAAAAAAAAGGGGGGGTGTTGAGGAGAGTCATGCCCTAAAAGAAAACTCATCACAAAGAACGATTTCACAATATGGTTAATAATCATGACAGTCAACCAGCTTCTGTACACTACATACCTCCCTGCAAATACTAATAATCTGTTAATCCCTGTAATATACTTTTTTCTATCGAAATTTCTTTTTAATTTTTTCTTTTGCTTTTTTCTATTCTTTTTTTATTCTCATTATTTTAAATAATCAGTATTATTTTTTGTAATTCATTGTGCTATACATTTTCTCTTTGCATCATTTCCAACACTAGAGGTATAAAATGTATAAAAATATTTAGAGAGTTTTAACACATTTTACTATTTTCTTCAAATTCACCTCCACCGAAATGCTTTATCATAATGCTAAGTCTGTGTATAAGCATTGTGTATTTACACAAAAATGTTGAAACTGCCTCAGTAAATGAAGAGAAATTCTTTTTTGTGGACATGTATTTGTGAAAGATAAAATTTCTGAAGTTCTCAAACTTTCTAGGTGACAATGTATATAGTGGTGACACAATGATTTTTTGGTTATTTCGATCACTAATCACAGGATTTCAGTTGACAACAATGACAAAGTTAGGTAAACATAACTACTATCAACAGCAATACATAATTACACATTTCACATTTACTCATAACTGTTTTGCATACATAACTGTCATTAAAGTACCCAAGTGCTATGTTGCAAAGTATGTATTTTATTTTTGCCTATTTATTTCTGTAAAGTGACCTATGAAGTGTTCTGTCATATTTTTGTTTCTCAAAGAAATTTCCATTTTAAAATGTAAACGACTGTATTTTTAAATTTTTTTAATTCTTTCTCCTAGAATTAAACCATCAGGATTTTGATTTTTCTAGATTTTAGATTTTAGGGATTTTGATCTTCTGTGATTTCTTTCTTTTTCCTTTTGAGGCAGGGTCTCATTGTGTCACTGTTTAGTACAGGCTGGCCTCAAACTCCCAGTGGTCCTCCTGCCTCAGCCTCCCAAGTGCTAGGATTATAGGCATGCACCACCATGCCCAGCTCTTTTGTGATTTCAACACTGGAGACTATGGTATTTGAGATTTTGTCTTCCAGTAATACAGTAATAGTTATGTCCAAACCTATAAGTTCCTCCCAACTCATAAGAGATTCAACACAATCTCAATCAAAATTTCAAAGTTATTTTGTAGATATCAACAAACTGATTTTAAAGTGTATATGCCTATGCAAATGACCCACATTAACCAACTATTTTGAAAAAGAACAAGGTTTATAGATAAACACAATCCAACATCAAGATATATTATAAAAGTACAGTAAGACAGCATAGTACTAGTAAATGCATAAAGGAAACAACAGAGCTCCAAAACAAACCCACACAAATATAGTCAATTAATCTTTTCAAAGTAGCTAAGCCAATACAATGGAGGAAAGAAAGTCTTTTCCAACAAATGGACATCTACTGTGACATGCTTAATGGGTTCCTGCCAGCTTGAACCACGAATGATACATGCATGACTATTCCAGCTTGTATCACCTAATGGGACTGTCTCACGTTCCCTGATGGGATAGTCATGGATTAACCAGACTCACCCTGCAGTGAGACATATGGATTAGAACCATCATGAATATGTTAACTATCAACTTGATTGGCTTGAGAATCACCTAGGAAATTAGTAGCACATTTCTAGTTGTGTCTGGCTGGATGATAGCAGTGTGAGCTGGGGATCTATAGCTTGTGCCCTTTTCTCTCTGGTAGTCTTTCCAACCTGTTGTGCTTCCCAGCCACCAAGAGGTAAGTAGCTTTGCTCCACTATGCCCTTCTGCTCTGGAGTTAACTGACCTTGACTGAACTCTCTAAAACCATGTGCCAATTAAAACCTGTCCTCCTATAAACTGTGGGCATTAGGAATTTTGTCCCAGCAATGGGAAAGCTGACATCCACATACAAAAACTTAATCTAGACACAGATCATATGTTCTTCATAAAAATTAACTTAAAATGAATTTCAGCCTTAAATATTAAATTAAAAAACTACAAAACTCCTAAAAGTAAAAACAGGAAACAAAACTCAGATGATCTTGACTTGTTACATGCAATACCAAAGGTACAAATCGTGAAAGAAAAAAGTATTGAGTTGAATTTCACCAATATTAAAAACTTCCACTGTATACAAACAATATCAAGATAACAGGAAGTCAAGCTACAGAATGACAAAATATTTGCAGAAGACATGCACTAGAGACTGTTGATAAAGTGAGCACGGAACACTTAAAACTCAATAATAACGAGAAAGAATAACCAAATTTTAAATGAGCTAAACACATTAACAGTTACTTTGTAAAATATATACAGTAAATAAATATACAGATTCATATGTAAAAAGATGCTCTATACCATATATCAGGAAATGCAAATCAAAACAAACTGAAAACTGGCCTTAATCATGCAGAGTTTACATTAATATATTTAATTGTGTATCAGTTCCACAGGAAATGTTGGTGAAACTGAATACACCAAACACTGTGAAGGAAGTAGAACTGGGACATGCATTTGTTGCCAGTGGGAACGCACACTGATTTTGGCAGCTTCTTACAAAATAAAATAGTTTTACCATGTTATAGAGCCATTATAATTTTTATTTAGTGATAGGGTACCTTTTAGAGCTTTCAATGATATAAACAGCCACCTGAAGCACACATGCTATAGGTTGCCACCACTGTTCTTGTTACTTTCCCAAAAGAATGAAATCTTACATTCACACAAAAACCTGTGCATGAATGTACATAACATCTTTACTCATAATTGTTAAAATTTGGAAACTACCAAGATGTCCTTCAGAAGGTAAACAAATAAACTATAGACAAAGGGATATTAATTATGGCTAAAAAGAAATGAGCTATCAAGTCATGGAAGGACACAGAGGAAACTTAAAAGCATAGAACTAAGTAAAAGAAGCCAATCTGAACAGGCTACAAACTGAATGATTTTAACCCTATAACATTATGAAAAAAGCAATCTATGGAGATGATAAAATAATCAGTGATGCTGGAGTTGGGGTTAAGAGGAAGAATGGATATGCAGAGCATAGAGGATTCTTAGGAAACAAACTATTCTGTATAATACTAGATAAATTTCATGGTACATTTGTCTAAATCCATTGAATACATAAGACCAAGAGTGAACCAAGATATAAGCCATGAGCTTGGGTAATAGTAATATCATTCAGGATCATCAATTATAATGAACATTCCAAGGTGGAGGAAGATACTAATAATCAGCTGGGCATGTACTGGGACAGGAAGTAACAAAAATCACCATGTCCTCCTAATTTTGTGTGAACTTAAAAGTGCTCTTGATGGAAGAAGGGAGAGATGTTTGAAAAAGTAAATACTTAAAAATCTTCCCAATGTTTCTTATGCAGTTGACACAAAACTAAATATATCCCAGGTAACTCCCTTTGATTTAAGACCATTTTTTGATAATACAGTATGATCCTTTAGTTGCTTTCTGTTATCAAATGCAAGAATTATACTGACACTGAACTCCCAAAAATAATTCTTAAATTCACTTGATTTGACAGAGAATGTTTTTGTAATCACCTTAACATGGATTAACAGATCATCTGTGCCAACTACACACATTCATAATCATTATTACTGCACTCTAGTTTCCATTAGATAATCCAAAACTACACTGCTGTGACAATATATACTACAAATTTAACAAAACCCATTTTTAGTCCAACATAATGGACTGGAAGCCACAGCACTCACAGATGGCTCTGAGGTATTCAGCATGTACTGACTGCAGGAAATGGTCTGGACACCAACCACGGGAAGACAGCTCCAGAAGGCCAGTGACTGACCAGGGAGACAGGTAAGAAAGGAACTGCTACATGACACCAGTGCAGTTCTCTTGCAGCACTGCAAAAAGTAGACAGTTCTCCAGAAGAGTAGGTGACAGGGCAGCTACTGCTTCCTCCCAGCACAGCCACCACTGCCTTTAGTACTCACCAGGGCTTCACAACATGAGCCTGGAGTCTGATGTGTTTGTCCTGGAAAATCTATCAGGCCCTAGGCACTATGGGGACAAGGACACAGAGAGGGCTAAGCACTAGGTATGGAGACCCAAAAGATCACTTGGCCACAGGGGAACCCTATCTAGGTAAACCACAAGATTCTGCTGGGACTGGAGTCTCAGATATGGCCTGAGAATCAAGGCGTGGTAGACCCAGCTGGATTGAGTGTACCTCAAACCTGGTTGAGTCCATCTCCTAACACAGTGGCCTAAACAATGTCACTGTTCAGTCACTGGGACCATTCATCCTGACCAACACAGCAGAACAACTACGATCTCCTCTCATTTTCATTCTTTACTTGTCTGTCCCCATTCCAGTTACTCTAATTAGGACAGATGATACAGAGTATATCAGTATATGTATATGTTGGGAAAACTGTGACTTAACCTACCAAAATTGACAAAAAAAATCTTAAAAACCTAAACAGACCAATAAAAAAAGCAATGAAGTTGATGCAGTAATAGTCTACCGAACTAAAATAGGACCCAATGGATTTACTGCTGAATTTTTACTGAACCTTCAGAAAAACACAAATATTAATCTCCTCAAATTTTTCAAGTAAATAAAAGGAAAGAAATGCTTCCAAATTCATTATATGAAGCCAGAACTACATGAATACCAAAATCAGATAAAGCAGGAAGAAGAAAGAAGGAAGAGAAGGAGAAGCAGAAGAAGAGGAAAAGGAGGAGAAAGAAGAGGAAGAAGTATAATGGGAAAAAGAGGAGGAGGAGGGAAGAGGAAGGAGGAAGAGAAAAAGGAGGAAAACAAGAAAGAGGAGGAAGACAAAGGAAGGAAAAAAACAAAACTACAGACCAATATCCTTGATGAACACATACATAAAAATCCTCAATAAGATCACATCAAACAGAATTCAACAACACATTAAAAACAATCACTGACCATAACCAAGTTGGTTTCATATAAAGGAAGCAAGATAGTTCAATATATATAAATCAATAAATGTACTATACTACATAAACAGAATCCAGGATAAAAAAACATGATAATCTCAACTGATACAGGAAATGCCTTCAATAAAACCCAGCATCCCTTCATCATAAAAAAAAAAAAACTTGTGAAAACAGGTATAGTAAATCCCCAACTTACCAACATGCAAGTTGTGAACTTTCACAGGTATACACTATCTAAGATTTTGTCAGCTTACAAACAAATCCAACTCACAAACAATTCCCCTGGAATGGAACTGGTTTGTAAGTAAAGGACTTACTACATAGAAGAACCTTACCTCAGGCTGATAAAAAATCAGAATGACAAATCCACAGCTAACATGACCCTGAATGGGGAAAAACTAAAAGCACGTCCTCTAAAATCAAGAATGAGACAAGTATCCACTCTGATCGCCTATAACTACAATACTTAAAACTTTGGCTGGAGCAATCCAGGAAGAGAAAGAATTAAAATTTTCCCTATTTTCAGGTATGATTCGTTACACGGAAGACCCAAAAAACTACACCAGTAAGCTTTTATTCCTGATAAACAAATTAAGTAGTGGCAGGACACAAAATCAACACCAAAAAATCAATAGCATTCTTTTTTTATTATTTTAAAGAGGGTAAAACAAAATAAAACAGAACAAAGCAGATTAGAAGAAAACAACGTAAATTACACAGATTTTTTTTTTTTTTTTTTTTTTTTTGTACCGGGGATTGAAGTCACAACCTTACGCTTGCTAGGCAGGCGCTTAAGCCACTGACCTAAATCCCCAGCCGTTACACAGATTTCAAAGCAAGACAACAGGAAATCTATAGTGGCTACCATAATGTCTCTTGTTTTCTTCTAAACAGTTGTCTATATCATCACATACAATGAATTCATACAAAACAAAATAGTATAAAACTGATCAGTATAGTCATGAAGGCACTACGGCATTCAAAACCAAACAATAGGAAAATCAACAATGGCTACTGTAATGTCTCCTGTTCTCTTCAAAATAGCTGTACGTACCTTCATGTATGTTGAAATTAAACAACACAAAACAGACTAAAATCACTCTGAACAAAGAATAAAAGTATTACTAAATTTCACAGCATGGCAATACGATTTCAGCAATGGATAACATAATGTCTATTTTGCCTCAAAGTAGCTGTTCATTTCATCACCCACAATATAATCGATTCTCTAAAACTGTTTAGGAAAACTTCTAGGCATGTACAAGCCTCTAAGTATATGCCTATCCTTTTGGAATTAGAGGGAAAAACAAAACAAAACGGACAACTAGAAAAACAAACAAAATGGACAAATAATAATAGCAAAGCACTCAAAACAATGACAATACAGGCCTTCAAAACAAGGTGGTAGGAAGAGAGCAAAGGTTATTATTTTATATAGTGAACTTAAACAGTTCCTCAGATCACCGAATACAAACACAAAACTAATCCAATCCCATGAATGCTGTTTTGTTCCAAGAAATTACAGAATTTACAGCACAATCATCTTAGCTATCCTAAGTGTATTTATACAAAGTTAGATATTTTTTCTTTTTCCTTTTGCTTTTTACTCCTTTTCTCTGCGCTGTTATTTTTTTTTCCACTTTGAGAGGATTCTTACCCTTTCACAGTATTTATTGAGGATTTCGTATTTTACATACTTTTACCATTTCTTACACTAGGGAGGCAATATGGTTTTTACACATGTGAGTTTGATTTATTTCACTTTTGAGTATGGTCTCAAGTTGCATCCATTTACTTATAAATATCCCAATACAATCATTCTTTATAACTGAATAGTACTCCACTGTATAAAAGTACCACATCTTTTTTATCCATCCCTCAGTTGATGGGTATTTAGGTTGTTTGCAAGATCTGGCTATTATGAATTGTGCTGCTATAAACATGGGTGCACATATATCATTGTGATATGATGTTTTCAATTCTTCTGGGAATATGCCCAGAAGTGGAATAGCTGGATCAAATGGGATTTCCAATCCCAGTTTGTTGAGGAACCTCTAGACTGACCTCAACACTGGTTGCACCAGTCTACTTTCCCACCAACAATACAAAAAAAGTTCCTTTTCCCCGCAGCCTCTCCAACATTTCATGTTGGTAGATGTCTTGATCCTGGCCAATCTTTCTGGAGTGAGATGAAATCTCAGTGTGGTTTTAATTTGCATTTCTCTAATGACAAATGATGCTGAACATTTTTTTTCTTTTTTATTTTAAAGAGAATAAAACAAAAGAGGACAGATCTAAGCAAATCAGAACAGAACAATGTAAGCAACACAGCACTTCACAACAAGGCAATTGGATATTAACAGTAGCTATCATAATGTCTCTTTCCTTGAAACAGTTGAGCTTAGCTTTACACACAATAATGTCAAACATAACAAAATAGAATAAAACCACTCAAGAGAATGAAAATATTTATTGCAAGGCATTCTAAACCAAATGACCGAAGACAAACAATGGCTGCTATATTATCTCATTTTCCATAACAATTTTGTTTATACTATCATACATATTAAAATCCAATAACACACAATATGATAGAACCAATGGTAATAGAAAAATAAAACCACAGTAGAACTTCAGAGCAAGATGATATTAAATCAACAATGGCTGCCATATTGTGTTGCCTTCAAAGTAACTATTCATACGATCACATATATTAAGATCAAACAAAACAGAATAAGACCATTCCAACCAATGAATGAAAACATAAGACTTTAAAGCAGTATAATGGTGAACCATGATTTCCATAAAATCTTCTGTATTCTTACCATTTCTTACACTAGGGAGACTATATGGTATTTATACATGTGAGTTTGATTTATTTCACTTATGAGTATAGATTCAAGTTGTATCCATTTATTTATACATATCTCAATGTAATCATTCTTTATAGGTGAGTAGTACTCCATTGTATAAAAGTACCACAACTTTTTTATCCATTCCTCGGTTGATAGGCACTTAGGTTGTTTCCAAGATTGGGCTATTACAAATTGTGCCGTTATAAACATGGGTGCACATATATCACTGTGGTAAGATGTTTTCAGATCTTCTGGGAATATGCCTAAGAGTGGAATAGCTGGGTCAAATGGGACCTCCAACCCCAGCTTTTTGAGGAATCTCCAGATTGACCTCCACAGTGGATGCACCACTCTACACTCCCACCAACAATGCAGAAGAGTTCCTTTTTCCCCACAGCCTCTCCAGCACTTGTTGTTGGTAGTTTTATTGATCCTGGACATTCTTTCTGGAGTGAGATGGTATCTCAGAGTGGTTTTAATTTGCATTTCTCTAATGACCAATGATGATGAACATTTTTTCATGTATTTATTTGCCATTCATATTTCTTCATCTGAGAACTGTGTGTTCATCTCAGATGCCCATTTTTGGATTGGGTCTTTGAAATTAGGGAGTCTTTTTTAATTCTTTGTAAGTTCTAGACAGAAGTCCTTTGTCTCAGAGACAGACAGTTGACTAAGATTATTTCCCCAATTTGTAGATTTTCTTTTCACTCTGCTGGAGATTTCTTTGGACATGCAGAAACTCTTTAATAAGACGGGATCCCAGTTATTGATTCTAGGAAGTATTTCCCATGCAGTCTGGTTCTTGTTCACGAATTCTCTACCTACCCCTATGTCTTCAAGATTTTTACCTACTTTATCTTCCAACAGATTTAGTGTTTCTGTTTTAATATTTAGATCTTTGATCCATTTGGATTTTAGTTTAGTACATGGTGATAGGCATGGGTCTAATTTTAGTTTTCAGCATATGGATAGCCAGTTTTTCCAGCACCATTTATTAAAGAGATTGTCGTTCTTCCACTAAACATCCTTGGCCTCTTTATCAAAGGTAAGGTGGTTGAGTGTGTTCATAGTTGTATCTTCTAGTCTATTCCATTGATCTTCAAGTCTGTTTTTATTCCAATACCAATAGAGCCAAAAGCAAGAATCACATGATCATTTCTATAGATGCAGAAAAAGCTTCTGATAAGATCCAACACCTATTCATGATAAGAATCTTACAGAGAATTGGAATAGATTTTCTTTACCTCAATATGATAAAGACCATCTACGACAAACCAACAACAGCCAGTCTCATATTAAATAATGTTTTTATTACAGTAGCTTTGTAGTATAACTTCAAGTCAGGGATTGTGGGGCCTCCTCCCTTGGCTTTGCTGCTTAGAATTGCCTTTGCTATTCTAGGTCTCTTCTGGTTCCAGATGAATTTTAGGAGTGATTTCTCTAGATCTCTGAGGTATGTTAGTGGTATTTTCATGGGGGCTGCATTGAATCTGTATAACAATTTTGGGAGAATGGCCATTTTCACAATATTTATTCTTCCTACCCATGAACAAGGGATGTATTTCCATTTTCTGAGGTCCTCTTCAATTTCTTTTTTCAGGGGATTATAATTTTCCCTGTATGACTCTTTTACATCTTTCATTAGATTAATTCCTAAGTATTTCATTTTTTTGGATGCTAGTGTGAAGGGTGTGGCTTCTCTTCTCTCTCAGTGATTTTGTTGTTAGTGTATAAGAATACTATTGATTTTTGAGTACTGACTTTGTATCCAGCTGTTTTGCTGAATTTATTTATTATATCTAGGAGACTTTCAATGGAGGTTTGGGGGTCTTCTATGTAGAGTATCATGTCATCTGCAAATAATGATAATTTAACTTGTTCTTTCCCTATCTTTACTCCTTTTATTTATCTCTCTTTGTCTAACTGGTCTGGCTAGCATTTTCAGTACTATATTGAACAAGAGCAGTGATAAGGGACATCCTTGTCTTGTGCCTGATTTCAAGGTAAAGGCTTTCAGTTTTGGGTCATTTAATATGACACTGGCTGTTGGTTTGTCGTAGACGGCCTTTATCATATTGAGGAAGAGACCATCCATTCCAATTCTCTGTAAGGTTCTTATCATGAATGGGTGTTGGATCTTATCAAAAGCTTTTTCTGCATCTATAGAAATGATCCTGTGATTCTTGCTTTTGGCTCTATTGATATGGTGGATTACATTTATTGATTTGTGTATGTTGAACCATCTTTGCATGCCTGGGATGAATCCGACTATGTCATAGTATATAATCTTCTTGATGATTTACTGCATCCTGTTTGCCAATATTTTACTGAGAATTTCTGCATCTATGTTCATTAGGGAGATTGGCCTGTAGTTCTCTTTTTTAGTCGGCTCTTTCTCAGGTTTTGGTACTACAGTGATATTTGCTTCCAGAAATGACTTATGGAGAATTGCTTCCCTTTCAATTTCATTGAAGAGTTTGAGGAGTGTCGGCATTAGGTCTTCTTTGTATTTCTTGTAGAACTGCGCAGTGAACCCTTCTGGGCATGGGCTCTTCTTTGTTGGTAGGGACTTGATTACATTTTCAATTTCATTCATAGAAATTGGGTTATTCAGCAGTTTTACAACTTCTTGATCCAGCTTTGGTGGCTCGTATGTTTCTAGGAATCTGTCCATTTCTTCTGTGTTATCGAACCTATGAGAGTAAAGGTTTTCGAAATAGTTGCTGATGATCTTCTGTATTTCCACAAGGTCAGTAGTGATTTTTCCTTTTTCATTCTGTATTGCATGAATTTAAGTCTTTTCTTTCCTTTTTTTAAATAGGTTGGCTACGGGCTTGTCAATTTTATTTATTCTTTCAAAGAACCAACTCTTTGATCCATTGATTCTTGAATTGTTTTCTTATTCTCTATTGCATTAATTTCT
>PVLA01012048.1:0-31494 GCA_004027455.1 Hydrochoerus hydrochaeris
AAAAAGGATGATCTTGAGGCCTTTATAGGCAAATGGAGACAACTTGAGGCTATCCTCCTTAGTGAAATAAATAAGAATCACATTTATAAATATCATATTGTGTCTCTAGTGTGAAAAGTAAATAAGAACTACAAGTGTAATATAACCAAAATGTGTAATTGCTATGGTAAAAAAGAAAGGAATAGAAAGTGCTCTAAGGGATATAACTGCATGTATGTTTGAGTGTTTAAAATAGATGACCATATTGCTGAATCTTTTTTGGATCTTTGAGCAGAACTGTTTGTAGTGCGACTGTTTGAATGTTTACTATGTACCCTTTAACTTTGTAACTTGAACAATCACATCCAGGATGACCATACGTAATTTATAAATTACTGATTTCTTAGTGGGGCTTTTTCTCATTTTCCCTTTTCTTTCTTTCTTTTAGAATTCTTTACTATTGCTACCCTTTTTTGTTTTTTTTCTTTTCTTTAAATAAAATGTTAAAAATGTATAATCTCTTTTGTAAAAAAAGAGGAAAGAGGAAGCACTATAAAAGATATAGCTGCATGTATGTTTAGGTGTGTGGGATTGATGACCATATTTCTAGGTTCTTGTTGGATTGTTGAACAGATCTGTTTGCACTCTCACTGCTTGAGTGTCCACTTTGTGTGCTTTAATTTTTTAACTTGAATAACTATTTCTTAAAAACAATATGTAATTTATCAATTAGTGATTTCTTGCTTTTTATCTTCTTTTCTTGAAATTCTGTAACATTTCTACCTTTTTCCTGTTTTTTCTCTTTAAATAAAAAAAACCCCTAAAAACAATGCAAGGCTAGAGGACAAAAAGGACCATGCAAACTTTGGGAAGCTGGTGCAGAAGGAAGGAAGAAAAGAGAAAAATTTTTTAAAAAGAACCAAGCCAGATGTCATGGTGCACACCATAATCCCAGCACTTGAGAGGCTGATGTAGGAAGATTGTTGCAAGTATGAGACCAGACTGAGTTACAAAGTGAGCTAAAGGCCAGCCTGAACTGCATAGTGAGACCCTGTCTTGAGGAAAAAAAAAACTGTTATAGATTGAAAACTGGTGGTCAACTTAATGCCAGCTATATTACATCAGCATGGCACTGGGAGTAGATGTTTCACCTGAGGAAAGTTGCCAGTATAAATGGAGACATGGAGAAGGAGAAGTTATTCAAGTTAGTTGCATTAAGATATTGAGGTGTTGTGGGTTTTTGTATGAGTTGCTGTTTAAGCCATTGGTTCTCTTGGAGAAACTCTGGTCTTCACATCGAGCAATGCTTCCTGGCTCTGGAGGGGAAGACATGTGCTGCTTGGTCTCCAGGATGAACTCATCACACTGGCTTCCTGGCATGTACTCAACTGTGCTTGTCAGAGGAGATCGGGGCCTCCATTTCACTGAGGATGGCTGATGTGCTTTTCAGGACAGCCCTGGAGTTGTTGTGAGTGTGACTTCTTGGCTCCAGCATAGAACCCTCAACCTACCAGCACAGCTCCTTCACCCTGTTGGCATATACTTCCTAGTTTCCACCGCTGACCTTTGGGCCTTCCCAGCATGGATCCGTAAAAGAGACTGCTGTGAGTCCTTCTTGTGGGCTCTGGACCTCCAGTTGGACTTGTGGGAGGCATTGTTGTGAGCACTAGGTCTTCATTTGGACTAATGTGGGACATTGTTGTGGGATTCACGCCCTTGGCTAAATATCCTGTCTTTAGTGATGTGGATAGCTTTCCTGCATTTTCTTGTATTAAGCTTGGGTAACATCATAAAAATAATATTGTAAACTCCATGTCCTTATTTTAATTGTTCTCTATATAGCCCATGACTACAACACAAACAAAGAAAACAAAACAAAGCAACAACCATACATACAAAATCTAGAAACTATGTTCACACTTATATATAAACAAGATCAAACAACAAAGAAAGAAAATAAGAGAGGGAGGAAATAAATCCTGAATAAAAGTCCACTTCAAGATTTTTCTGTGTGGTCACTGATAGACCATATGTGGAGACAAGTCCAGATCTGTGCTGATTTACCCCGACAAGCCAGCAGTAGTTTTATGGATAATCTGAGTGAACCTGTGTTCCAGAAGTTCAGGGTGGTTTCTAATCAGTGGGCTTGGACCAGACCTGTTCAGCCTGCAGCAGTCAGTGCATGTTCTGCAGACTTGAACTCAGCTGGGAACCACTTAATGGAGTCAGCAGTTGTTCTGAGTTCTGAGCTCAGTTGGCCCCTCTTCAATATAGCTCCTGGTCAATCACCATCTCCTGCAGTCTGGCTAAATGCAGCCCATGGCATCCACTCTGTTGCACTGCTGCCTCTGTCATGGAGACTTTTATGGTTGTCTCCAGTCACTGTGTGTTGCAGGTTTGACCTGCTTCCCACACACAGTGAGCTCTGACTCAAGGAGAAGGTGCCACCTGCCACCTCCTTCTTTTTCACTGATGTTTCTCTTTTTGGTCTCCCCATGGGCCTCAATTTTCACTTCAGATCCTTCCAGGGTCCAGGGGACCCACTTCTCTCCTCTTCCTTGCATTGCTATATTTCAGTGTCTGAACAGAAAATCTCAGAGAGGCTCTTACTGTGCTGCTTAGTACTCTACCATCTTGTAAGGTATTATATAGATCTTTTAAACTGATAGGGAACAATACCCAATTTTGGTCATATCCAACTTATGTCTCCTAATAAGTTTTGAAAATCAGTTAAAGTCTTTAGATGATTATGTCTGATTTGTAATTTTGTGGCCTTACAGTTTGTATACACTAGTGCTCCCAAATAATAAAGGCTAGATAACTGAACCTTATCTGGAGTAATGAAGAGACTAAAACATATTAATCTGTTTTGTTTCAGCAAAAATTTCATAAATTTGTTGTTTAGTAGGTGCAGCCAATATCATATCATCCATATAATAGTATAAGCAAAAGGAAAGATTTGTCTTACTGTAAGACCTGCACTACTAAAAACTGACACTAGGTGGGGCAATATCTCATATTTTGAGGTAGAACTACCTACCCACTGATAATGCTTCATTGGTTCGTTAAAATTTATACTAGGGACAGAAAAGGCAAAGCACTGCCTATCTGCAGATAAAAAGGAATATTTAAAAAGAAATTTAAAAAAATAAATTACAACTAAGGGGCCAGGCTCTTGGGACTGCAGTTGGATTGGGCAGTCCTGATTGGAGTGCCTCCATGGGTAGGAAGCAAGCATTTATGACTGTTAGATCTTGTAATTATCTCCATTTACCTGGTTTTTTGGTGAATAATAAAGGTAGGCATATTCCAGGGCTAACAGAGGATTCCAGATACTTCAAATACAATTGTCCTCTAATCAATTTATGTAACTGAATGAACCTCTCTTGTTTAAGGAGTCATTGATCAACCCATATAGGTGAATCTGTTTTCCAGTGTAAAGGTGTAGCACTTTTAGTGGGAAGAAGCAACAAGAGCCTCCATTAAAAATTCCACATTCATCATTTTTAGGAACAGAGGTAACAGGTTCAGTGATTCTTTTTAAGTCCTTTCCCATTTCAAAAACCATTCTATTCATTATATGTTCTGCTTTACACCGTTTCATTGGTTAAAATTAATATCCACTTTTGTAGCAAGTCTCTACCCTGTAAAGTGACAGAGATAGGAGCCACATAAGGTAAGAAAAGATACTGGTGTTGATCAGTTCCTTAACAAGGTAGAGGAGGAGTTCATGAGTCACATTGTGGCGATACCAGTTCCATGGAGGAGGTAGGAATGATTCTAATTAGCCATGTGCCTAGCCATTGATCTAATGCAATTACAGAAATATCTGCACCTGTGACTATGAACTCCTCAGCTATTTTCAATTAATTTTCATAAAATACCTGGGCCTTCCTGCTGATACTTATTGGGCAAAATAAATTTCCTTTTTGGTAACCTTTTTTTTTAAATCAGGGTTTTGCTTTTCTTTTGACTTGTCTATATTTAACAAAGGAAGTCTTATCCATGGAAAACAAAATGAATTGTGCAATATAATTACCTTGTTCAAATACACAAATATCTTGAAAGTAAGCAAAAATTTGAATTTCATGACACAAATATGAGAAGACTCACTCCTGGTAAGATTGAATCAGCTTTACCCAAAATGAAGGAGGGGGCTCCATAGAGACAGGAGTGGGCTTATCTCCTCCAGTGAGGGTCATTCTCTGTGCTACAGGAAGATCTAATCCTGTGCTTTGTGCTGTTCCCCTAGTGAGGGAAACCATGTCCCTCTTGGGAGCTATGTCTGTGGCTATTGAAGTTCCTAACAGGTGTGAATTGGGTAAAGCAGAGCAACAGCCTGATTGGCCGTTATGCATTTCCCCTGTTTTGTGGGGCCTATGGCAAGGCAGGCCTGGACCCTCTTACTCCTCAGAAGTATCCAATCATGATATTTAGAATGGCAATGATTCGCCCAGTGCCTCCCTTTCACACAGTAAGTGCAGAGACCAGGTGCAGGGTCTGAGTCATCTTGGCCAGAGGCGTTACCATCTTCAGCTGCTATGGCTGCAGTGTTGCCTCCTTCCCAGGTTGAGTAGGAGCCTTATAGTTTTCATGAACATGTCCAACTTTACCACAATGGAAACATTAATATTACCTTTATTGCCCTTAGTCCCTTTATCAAAATCAGCCATAACCTGGGCCATCAAATTGGTTTTATATATATTTCAGTTGTTATATAAATCATCAGTTGCTTTTACATTAGTTGCCAATATTGGGTGGCATTGACATAGGACAACTGGGGGACTAAGACATCTACAGCTTGGGTGTTAGGAACTTTTCTGTGCACAGCCTCTTGTAATTTTGCCACAAACAAGTGAAAGAATCATGAGGGCCTTGGAGAATGTGTGAAAAATTTTGGGCAGGCACTCCATCCTCAGGAACCATAACCCAAGTCAGTTAATTGTTTATACATTTCATCAGGGTATTGAATCTCTTCCTCAAGAGGAACATGTTATGCTGTCAAGAAAGCATTTCTTCATCTTTACATACATCTGTATGGTGATCATGGCCCATTCTATTCTTCTGAGTCTGCTCTACAATAAGATTTTTAAATTGCACATCAAAATGAAGACATTGAGTGGGAGACAGACATATCTTTGCTGGATGTTTGATACCATCAGGAGCCAAGCAATATGTCTCTAGGGAATTCTCTAAGAGCTCTGCCATAAACAGAGTCTACACACTGTCACTGACAACTCTTTAAGATCATTTAACAATTTAAATTCAAAAGGCACATAAACATGTAAAGGGTGACTCATCATTCAGACTGGGTTGGATGCCTCCCTAGAAAGCAGGCAAGGGTGCCAAACACTTCTTCCTGGGCAACAGCTTCCTTTAAAGGCTGCAAGTACCTAGACAGAGCTGCACAGGAAGCTTTCTTTCAGGCTTTTCAAGCTGATATGATTTTTCCCCAGGTGTCTCTGATGGTTGTGGTGGCCAGGGAAAATCTCCTTTGCTTTGAGAGTTGATTGTATGCACTTTTGCTGATCCTGAGCAGAGCAAGCCAGGGTGGCACTAGATTTTGCATTCTATGCCTCAGAAGGAGGAGCCTGTGCACTGCTTACTTTTTTTTAATCCTGGGAGTCACAGCTGTCAGCAGTTCACTTTGTAGTTGGCTTAGCATTGTTTGAGCAAGATTCCATGTGGTAAAGATCTCAGGAGAAACCATCTCCCCGCTGCCATGAGGCCTTTATGGTTTCTCCCACATTCAAGGTGCCTGCTTAAGGAACCATGGATTGAATTTGAGCACTTCTTGTGACATTCTGGACAAATTGCTAGCAGGTACATTGACACCAGACTACTTTTATAAAATGAGGAGCAGCTGTACATATTGTTGCTCCTCTGCTGGCAAATTCTGCACCATTTTAAACTCTGGATTAAAAAGTGCCTGTTTGCAGTAGACACATTAACCTTTGGCTTTTCCTTTCTTTTTGCTCTCTCACTGGACACATACTGGTCCCATGAAGTCCTTTGGCATCTCAGGAGTCAGTGTACAATCAAAGTGGCCCTCTTTGCTTGTTCAGGCTGGAGATATCCCTGTTCAATGATCCACTATTGGAGGCTGGTCAGTCCCCCAATCACCTAGACAATAGTAATATGATGGATAAAACAGATAGAGACAAGAATTTAAAATTCCAGGAGGTCCAGAGGGTCAGAGCTCTTATCAGGATGAGACTAAAAATCTCTGAACTCTTCACTCTTTATTGAATGCACCCAACTTTTCCAGGGGATGCATCTGGGGATCCTGGGGGCAGAGGAGTGGAAGGCACTAACATGAGAAAGATCTAGTAAACAAAGCATTATGCCATTGATTAATAAGGAACTTATTTTTCTCTTGGATTGATATTTACTTTTGTGGAATTTTGTACCAGAGTCAAGCAGTCCTCAGCTGAAATGCTGTCTTGCCTTCTGAAACTTCACAGCATCACAGATCATAGAGATATCTACTGGGGCCAGTGTGATAGAGTGTCGTTTCCTCATGGCAACTGCTGGCTTGTCAGGCAAGACATGTAGGCCTAGGACAGACTCAAACTTTTAGTATAGAAAGACAGTTTGTGGATGTATAGCTCACTCAGAGAGGTCTCTATTACATTAGGTTAGCCTTGTCTCCTGCAATTCTCTGCCTCTCTCAGTTAACCAACATCAGAAAAAGAGCAAATAATTGAAGTTTTCTTACAGATAAAAGACTGAAACAGTACACATTGTGGCATCTGTTGGGGATCTTCTTTTGAATATGGTAGCCATTGTTAATTCCCTATTATGTTGTTTTACAGTCATGTATCATTGTCATTGTTTGGTTTGGTTGGGTTTTATTCTGCTTTGCTCTGTTTGATTCTGTTATATCCAATGGCATGGGCAGATATCAAGATACATTGTAGTAGCCATTTTGTATTTACTATTATCTTGTTCTGAAGTCCTTTATTACATTCATTATTTTGTTTTTATTGGTTCTATTTTTCTCTGTTTTGTTTGATTTTTACTATGTCTGAATGTATATTTAGCTATTTTAAAACAGCAAGAGGCATTATGGTAACTACTGTTGATTTCATATTGTTTTGAAGTCATATGTTGCTTATAATGATTTGTTTCAATTGGCTTTATTCTGTCTTATTTTGCTTGGTTTTATTTTCTTTTAAAATAAAAAAGACTGAGGAGGAGTATGGTTAAGTAGGGAACTGGGGCTCCCCCTGGGAAGAGAGGGAAAGAGAAGACAAACCCCAGCAGGATTCCTACTCAGTGTGAGTGCACATACTTCACCAAGTATCATGAACAACTTTAGGTACTACCCAAGGTACCACCCAAGTGAAAATGGTGCAGCACATGTTCAAAAATAAAAGGATAAGATGGAATCAGGTGGACTGGACTCATGTTCCTAGATCCCAAGACAAGTATCAGGTAAGTAACCTCATAGTGTCAGGGAGTAGTGGTCCAGGATGGATTTGGCTCCCAAATTGGCAGCTCTGGGTGTCCCAGGATAAACTGTGACACTCACTGGTTGCCTTGCCTCACTTTGGTTTAGCCCTATTATCTCAGGGACACTGGATACCCCATGCTGCAGAGATCAACAACAAAACAAGTTTCCCAAACATGAATGCAACCTCAAGCTATGTGTGGAAGCCTACTGCCTCTGGTGAAAATTCATTCCAAGTCATCCCTCTCACTGTGGAGAGTTCTCCACCCTGGCAAATGCTCCATATGGTGATCATCTGTCCACATCTAGCATCCTTGGTCAGTTGTAAAAAGGGTTTTATCTTTTTTCTGGTTTCTGTGAAGCTTTTGTCTAGCTCCTGGTGCACTTACCAAGAATCATACCATGCATTATGGGTTCCTATGTAATAGATTTTCAGATTTTTGTGTACATGGAGCAAAGAATTGCAGATATACATTTAATGGTAAATGAAAAAAACAGCTACATGTATTAAAGTTGACAGGAAAAGGATGCTCAGGGCATCCAGCTTCATGTCAGCAGAAACAAAAGAGTAGTGCTTGGAAGGTAGGGGAGTAGGAAAAGAAAAGATAAATCAGGGTTTTGAAATTAAAAGATACATACCCTACCCCCTGGTGCCTCTAATTGAATTGCTCTGGATATGATTTACATCAATGACTGACAGGGTACTCAGTCAGCTGAAGGGTTTCCAGTGTGCATGGCTTTCCCATAATTCACTGTTTTAATCACATGCCCGACATGCAGTCTTCATGTGTGAATCTTTAATAAAGATTGAATGTGGGAAAATGTTACTATAGTCCAAGGTACTATATCTAACACACATGTTCTCTGGTCTAGAGCTGGGGATATTTCCTGAGCATTTTTTTCTTATTTCTGCTTCTCTTACGACAGGAAAAATAACTGCCCCTTGGGTATTGCTCAAGTGCAGGTGGCTGGAGAGGGAGCAGTCTCACAGCCCTAACTGTGGTACTTGCAATAATATTATCCACTTACATCTGTATACCTCCTGCCTGCCATCTTGGTACAGGCATGAGGGTCATACAAAGGGTCCTTCAAAATGTATTGACATCATGAGAACATGAAAAGGTGATTGAGGGGTCTGCTACTACTCATTAGTGGGCTCCAACTGCAGTGCTTGGGAATGTTTTGGGCAGCAATTATTCTAGTGATCGCCTTGACAAATAAAACAGGTTTAGGAGGAGGGTCCTTTAATTTATGAGAACACATCTTCTTAAGGTGTCCTTTTGGGTTACATCAAAATCAGGCTTTGTTGACCCTCTTAATGACTGAGAGTTAGACCTCATAAACCATAAGAACCTCACTCTATTACTTGTCCTTTTCCTTTAGCTCTCAAGGTCTCAATTATAAATTACTGCTATGGAAGCCCTGATCAAATCATTTGTGGTCTTGCCTGGATCCATATCCAGCTTCTGAAGTTTTTTTCCTGATATCTGTAATGACTAATAAGGCATTTGTCTTGAGAAGGATCTCTTCCTCAATCATTCTGGACTTGATGGCAGTGTATCTTTCTATTGTGTCCTTTAGATATAACAAATTTTTGCAGGGGTCTCTCTTTTCTCTTGGTAAGTGGAGGCCAATTGAAAACAAATGGTTTTAGTTTTAGCCCTACTTATATGTAATGTGATGTAAAAAGTGTTCCTGAGCCAAGTTCCCATGGGATCTCAGAGGTTCCACCCAGGATCACTCATGGGTGCAGAACACAGTCCAAGAGGGATTATAATCTGGCCAAATATTTCATGAATGCCTCCCCTGTGGGTCAGACAGTACTCATTCCCTGCCTGCATTGCCTTACCTACAACTATCTCACTTTTCTCTGCTGTTAAAGTTTGATTTGGGAGAAGTTGTACATCCATCCAGGTGATGTCTTATAACTGGTTCAATTTCTTGTAGACCTGTACATATTGGTCAGGATTATCTTTATAGTGGCCTGATTTCTTTTGAATTTGCTTTAGCTCTGATTATGAAATGGGAATCAGATGAAGGCAGGAACCCCCAAAGGTTCCAGGCCAACTCTAAGTCAATAAATTTCCATAGGGGATGAGATCAGAGAGGCTGGGGTTGAGGTACAGGACATTGTTCAGGAAACTCAGGAGACTCTCTACTTAACACCCTCTTTTTTTGTCAGTATCTATACAAGGACAATGTGGGCACTTCATGGGGTGCAAATGATTGCTGAGGTCTAAATTTAATTTAATAAAGTCTAATTTATAATTTTTTGCCAATTCATGATGGCTTTAGGCATAGAAAGCTGGACATATAGGGTTTTTCTGCATTTCTCTTCCTCCTACTGAAAAGATGGTGCTGTAATTAAAAGAACCTCTGGGAAGGTAGATCTCACTGTCTCCCAAGGTGTATTGTGACCCTGTCTAAGTCAGGAGAAAATGGAAGCCTTCTTTCAATAGGTCTGGGGGTCTAGTTGGTAGCAGTTTTAAGATGCAAGCTAGAGGAAAGTTGGGTAGGATACTGGGGAATCTGGATACAGGTAGGCCACCTGTATTTAAATAGAGGTGAAAGAATAAAATAGAGACAAGGTCTTATAGGCATTCCCACTTGGTCTGAGGTCTCTGCTAATCCTGAGTATCCTTGACATGGAAGGGGACTCATCTAGTATGACCTGCTCTTTCTTCTGAGGGTCTGGGTTGGTACATTACTAAGCTTCTCTGTGCTCTAAGAGGTGGGTTCTCAGTACTTTTGCCTATACCTTGGATACTTCTTATGCCTCTGGTTCTTAAAACGGGTAACCTCTCAGACCAAGGAGCCATAAATGTGTTCTATTATGACTTCAAGGGTAAGGAGAGAAAAGTATGGGACTGGAAATTGTTTACAGTCCCATCTATATTTGATTAATGAGGACTTAAAGCCCTGTGGAGTGGCCCTTCCCCCAAGAAAGCTGTACCTTTGTGTCCTCATCCTGGGGCATGGCTTGTGTTAGTCCTCTGTCCCAGGCTTCCCTTCATGTTATCTTGTCCTTCACTGGGTTGTCTTGATTTCTTCTGGGCTTGGATTTTCCCTGCCTTCTTGTCCTGCTTGCTGAACTCCCTCTGCCTAGAACAATACTTGCTCTCCTGGGCCAGCATTACTTCGGAAAATCTTTTGATCTTCCAAAAGGACACTGTTCATTCTCAGCAGTTTCCAATACACACCATGTTTTACTAGATCTAATTGTTTAAATCACTCTTGCATGCCTCTTTTCATGGAAAAAATACTTAAACCTTAAGAAAACAAAACCTAAACACAGCAATGCATGTTCACTAGGCTTGTAGTTCATCTCCTCCAGGTTGTCTGCCACTTCTTTGTTTCAGTAAGGAAAGGATTTTGGATCCATGAGATGAATTTGTACCAGGGTGGTATTAACTGACTACCTTATCTTCTTTTGAAGTTTTAGGGGGCTTGACATGTGTTTATTTGTAGTTTTTTGAGCTTTTAAGGAAGGGGAAAACTTTTTTTGCCACCCTGCATAGTGATAATTTACAGTACTTCAAAGAGTTGAAGTGAGTTTCTTTTTAGGTCCACAAGGACACAGGCCAGGAAATGTTTGCAATTTCATTAGCCAAGAGGGCAGTCTGGGTCTCATGCTGGTCTCTTTGTGAACCCCTTACCTCCTATTCAGATATTTGGGCCTATTTCTTTCCTCACCCACTCTTTCTTGGTTGTGCTGTGAGCTGTGGGAGTTCCTAACTAAGTACAATTTATCTCTGAATACTTGGTTACTTCTAAAGTAGTGCTTTTTTTAAAGAAAGAGTTGTTTTAATAGAGGTAACATAACTTCCACACCAGGTTAAAATTCTGAATGAGCTGAAAAGATGTATTAATGTTTCTATTTGGGTTATATAAATTTAAAAAATGGAACAGCCTTGAACTGTTTATGATCTGTGAGGGAGAAGGGTATCTGTACTGTTGTAGCGTCAAATTCTCCTCTGTTCACCTCTTGTAGAGGAAACCAGGAGGAGACTCCACTTTGAAAGATGGTAGGCCAGAATCTGGAGGAAAAACTGGTTTGACATGAAAGCAGATGGTTGAAATCTGTTCAGACAGAGCCTTAGTTTTCTCTTCTGGATTCTTGTTAATTACAAGGCCATCAAATTTATCTTACATTGTTGAAATAACTTTAAGTTTTCTCTCAAGACAAAGAAAGCCTACACAGTGAATGTCCTAATGGTTTTTAGTTACCTGACTCTCATGGATAAGATAGTTACCAGAGGACAAAAGTGAGATAAGATATGAGAATCTTTTTTATCTATTTTTTTTATCTCTTGCCCTGGCTCACCAAGAAAGTGAGTCAGGATAGAAAAAGGCAGTTTTCCCCCTCTAATGCCTATAGTGACTTAAAGGAGTAATATGTTTAAGGACTGGCAGCAATGGAGAACTGAGGGACCCAAGAGTAGACACCACATTTATCAGTGAAAGGATGTAATTGGGAAGGAGAATTGAGGATCAATATTTTTTCTACTTGTGTTAGCTCTGCCTGAATCAGTCAGACTTTAAATGGGGTAATCATGTTAATCATTTTTAATTGGTAGTGGATCCTAATACCTTTCCTAAAGTGAAATCAAATAGTGTAGGAAAGCATAGAATATCTTATTTTGGAATCCCAGATGAGTTCCAAATATGATATTAGAATATCAGAATTGCATCTCATGGTGAGTGCAAATGAAACCCTGGACATAGGAGGGAATCCTCCACAGGATACCCATGAGGGACTCTTGTTTAGGAGTTTTTAAGGGGTCCATAGGTGGACATGGGCCATTGTAAAAGTGATATGATCTCTATGCTATAGGACACTTTTCAGGGTCAAATCAGCAGTGTTCACAGTGTACTGTAGAGAGGTCACACTGACTCCATTTTGTCCCAGACACATCTGGTCCAAAGTATTATGTGAAAAAGTGCAGGCCAGGAAACATTGCCCCCACCCCAAGGTAAAAACATGAGGTCCTGTCAGGACAAGAAGCAAACAAGTTACATAGTCTAACCATGGACAATTTGAGTTTCTTTGTTCTTTATCTCAATAACAGCTACTTGCTTAGGCTGGCCAGGTGGCAGCCATTTTGTTGACCCTTAGTGTGTGTAGCCTTTTATTTTCCCTTTGCTTGCAGAACCCCAACACTGTACCGATGCCTTTGTGCCTATGTGTTGCCTGGTCATCCTCTGGGAAGGTAAAGGACAACTAGGAGATATTTTTAAAAGATCCCTGGTGGGTGGTTACTCAGGAGAATTAATTTTGGGCTTTCCAATTCCACCCGAAGCTACTCTCCTTCTTGTCTAGTAAAATGATATCTCCTGTCTTATTAATTCCTATATCTTTAAAATTATGGGCCATTCTAGAGTTGAAAGTTTGGAAACTATTCTTAAGAGACAGAGTGCATGCAAATTAGAGGGCAAAGAAGAAAAAAAGACCTGTCCAGAAAGACAGAAGGAAATGTGAGAGCAGTGATATCACAGAGACATGAACATGCATGTGTCCATGGCATTGACCTTTAGGTCAGACATCTAGGGAGGTGTTAATAGGTAAATGGTGACAATCCAATGAAGAACACAGCCAGTATGAACTTGGGGTTTCTGAGTAGGATCTCCTAGAATAACTCTAAAAGAGAGTGAGAGTCTGGCTTATTGAGTTGTCTGTTATAGAGGATAGGGTTAGGAATGGATAGTGGGGCAGATTCACATGAGGTGAGATGAAGGAGGTGTGTTATTGGGGGAGCAATAATGGCTGAGTTTGTGGCTATTGCAATGGGAGATGTGACCTAGCACTTGGTTTGGGTGTATTGTATTCTAGCTGGGTAGGCATTTTTTTCCAGGCTCAGGCTGGAAAAATGATGGGCTGTAGGAAGTGTGCACAAGCTATGACTGTGCTCAGAGCTCAGGAATGTGGGGAGTATGTGGAAGGTTATCATTCCCTGGGTATTAAGGATAATAGAAAAAAATGAGATAAGGGGCTGGGTAAGGGGTTATGGGTCTCCATTAAGCTGCTAACTGAATGAAGCAAGATTGTGGAACCAGTAGGGACAACTGGTGAAATATGGCAATGGTCACTTGAAAAATGAAGTGAGACATCTGTGTTTGGATGAAAGAGATGAAGGGCTGCTGGGAGACTGTGGCTAGAAGATTGAATGAAATGTATGCAAAAATGAAGGGACTCACAGGGCTCCTGGATCACATGGTTAATGATTAGAGCTGATAATTAGGGCAACAGGAGCAGAACAAGAAACAAAGCTACTCCTAGAAATGTTTATTCTAGCCACTGTGTTCCTCATGCCCCAAATAAACTTGCTTAGTCTGACCATCCTGTTCTTTCCTTTTCCTACACAAATGCTTTCCTTCTGCACCTTTGTTCTCATGCCTTGGGTTACAAATAAAAGGCCAGGGGTTTCTCAAATCTGCACTATTTTCCTGAAACTCTCTCATGCTGATGAGTGCTAGTGGAACAGTCCATCCAGATTTCTTGGAGCTAAAGCTGAATTTTGACTCTGAGTAATTTTTCATTCTCTGTGTTGCCACATTACTGACACACTGCAGCAAGGGGCAAATGTTATTAAGAGATGTATTGAAACATCTGGCCCCTAGAGGGATATAATCCAAGGGTCAGAGCTCCAGGAAGTGGCGAGGCAGCCAAAAAGGGCCCAGTATGAGGTCTGCTTTGTAGGGCATCAGATCGTTCATGCAGCCTATTGATACTGTCTCATATGAGTCTGGACTTCTTGATGAAGACACAGCAGGTATCCTGAAGAAGGCACAGAACTCACCTTTTTTCCTGTGGTTAGCAAGTTTAGGCCTTGGTGGTTTGGGAGCACAATGGTAACCAGTGAGTCAATTTATTCTTGCAGGTTAATGATTTCAATAGAGAGAGAGTGGAGACATAGTGGACAGGGAGGGATGTTTAATCAGGCAAGTGGAAGACAGGGCAGTCATGGAAGTAGGTTAAGTTCTGTGCAGTAGTGAGTTTGTGTGTAGCACATTTGGGAACTGAGGGTTGAGCCTGAACCTGGCAAGGCCCTTTGGTGTTGTAGGCACTGTTGTCATGTAGTTATTTTGGTCTTGAGTGTTGTAGAGCTTGATGGATATCCCTTTGGAGAGAGCTAAGAGATGGTGAATTGAAACTTGGTTTGGTTGGTATGTTGCCAATAGTAGTGGCTATTATGATTCCTGTCAGGAGGGGAATTAACTGGCCAGCCTGAGAAAATCATTGTTTGTTATTCTGGTGGGGTTAACAGAGAGTAGAGGCAGATGTTGAAGCTGATCTGGATTGGAGTGAACTCAGTGAAGTTGTTCTGGACCTGGAGGTCAGTGATTATTTTAGAAATGAAGTTGAGGTCGAGGGAAGCAAATAATATTAATTCATCTTTGAAGAAGAGAGTGTGCTGAGTGAATTTAGATAGCTAGTTAGTCATGAGGCTGACAGGTAGCTTTCTTAGAGAAACCTGAAAGAATGAGGCACAGAGCAGCAAGGCCAGGATGGGAAGGATAGCAGGAACAGGTATGGTAAGGAGGACCATCTAAGGACTTTCATGTGTTGTTTAAAGAGTGGTCTTTTTAAGGGTTTTGAGCTGAACCTGCTGCTCAGGGATCAAGGGGGAGGAAAATACTGAGTGTAAATTCTGGGGAAGGAGAGTGCAGTGTATGCTCATAGGAGGGTTGAATAGCTTGCAGTGATTGGGAGTAATTTCCTAGGGAATGAGTTGGAAGAGGGGAGAAGAAAGGGACACTCAACATTTGTTGATAAGGATTTAGGTCTGTGGGTTGTTTTGGCAGGGTTCATTTATTGAAGAGGGCCGAGGAATTAAGTACAGCCAGGGACAGTAGAGTTTAATAGCTGATTTCTGGGAACAAAGGAAGAGTACAATGGGGTAATTGGAGTCTTTTGCAGTTTGGATGAGAGCAGTGTGTTTGGCTGCTTTGCCAGTTAGATTGTCTCTTATGGTCACAAGGCTCAATGAGGTAGCCACTTTTCATGACAGAGAGGCTGTCTCTATGAGAAATCCTGGTGTCTGCTGAGAAATCTGGGAGGAAGCCAGGGTAAGTGTATGGGTTAAGGATGAGTGTTTTGTCTGCTGTGAGGTGGTCTTGGGGAAAGTGACTAGAATCCTAAGCTGTGGAAGGTATGAGGAAAGTGGTGTTTTTCGGGAGACAGCATGAAGAGATCTGGCTAAGAAGCTGAATTTGGGAATGAAGAGGCAGAAAAATCCATCCAGGGTGAGCAATTAGAGCAGTTTTTATTTGTGGGGAGGGCAGTTAGTTAGATGAGAACTTTGTGATCAGTTTGATGACCCATGAAGTGAGGGTAAGGTGGAGCCCCAGGTAGCGAATGGTAGTCTGGACTAGTTGTACCTTGGAAGCTGAGGTACAGTATCTTCAGGAGGAGAGAAAGACAAAAAGGAGAGAGGTGTCTGAGTGACAGTCTTAGGTAAAAGAGCTACAGATTAAGATATTACTAACATACAGAAGCATGTCCCTGTTGAGAGCTAAAGCCTAGTTAAGTTGTGGCTGAAAACCTGGGTAAATAGGAAGAAACTGTCACTAAAGTCTCAAGAGGAGACTGTCCAGGTGTGCTTAGTGGCACAGTCTGAGGTAGGGTTGGTGTATGTGAAGATGAAACAGTGTTGGGGACTGAGATAAAAGTGAGAGATAGGGGAAAGAGCAAGGAGAAGAATGATACAATGTGTGGGGAGGGAAGGAGGAATTTGGAAGGTGTTGCTCAGAGCTTAAGAAGGAGGTCCCATCCAGGAGGGGAATGGGACACTGGAGAATCACCAGGAGTGTGCTGTTGAGTAGGCATAAGAAGGCTGGCTGCACATGCCTTCTGTAGATATTGAAGATTTAACTGTACATCCTGAGAATGTTGACAAGGAGGGAATAAGTGGCACCAGTGTGAGGAGAAATGAAATAGACTTACCCTCAACCAGAAGAATTGCCCTTGGCTTTTGTGTGGTAATGGGCTGAGAGTGCAAGAGCTGTTGGCCCTCACAGTGTTTGTTTAGAAGAACAGGTTTCATTAAGTCAGTGGGGACAAGACAACAGAGTGGATGGTTCCATTGCCATGTTGGTGATGGGGACAGTCCATCTTCTAGGGGCTCGTTAAAGTACCTATAGGACAGAGTTTTGTGGGGGGGCTCTAGATTTGGACAATACTTTTTCCAGTGCCCTTTTCTGCTACATTAAAAAATGTAAGGCTCAGAGGTTTGGACTTTCATGTGGGCAATTGGCCTGGAATGTTGTGAGAAACTGGAGGGCAGATTTACTGGAAACTTTTGGGAGGCCTCTGTCAAGTTCTCAGTTTTGATAGACCTGGAAGGCAGTGGTTATGAGATCAGCCACAGAGATTTGAGAACCACCTTTGAACTTTTTGAGTTTTGCCTTGATACTGCCTGGGAAATGAAATAAATTTTGAGCAAAAGTTGTCCCTCTGCTGAGGAGGGATGTAAGTGGATGTGGGATTTTAGAATCTTTGTGAACTGGGCCATAAACAGGGCTAGAGATTTTGGCAGTCTTGATAGATTTTTTTGGAGTTTGTCAAAGTTGATGGACTTCATGGAGGCCCTGTCTAGCCTGGTAAGAATGTATGTTTAAAGCATTAGCAAGTATTTCCTGATCTCTGTAACTGGCCTCACTGAGCAAGTGAGATGAGCAAATTTCTTAATGCAATGTGAGGGGTTTGATGAGAAGGAACCAAGCTGAGACTTAGTTGGGAGAGCTCAGACAGGGAGAGTAGAGTGTTAATATCAGTGCTGGCAACCTCTTGAGAAGGGCAGAAGGGTTTTGGATGGGGAGACTCAGTAGATTCAACAGGGTTTTCTTGTAGGAGGAAGCCAGAGTAATGGGAAACAAGAGAGAATGAGGGGTGTGGAGGGGGATTTTTGATGGTGGGATCCAAGTTTTTGTTTGAGGAAAAATCTGAGGCTAAAGGCTGGCAAGGAGAGACTGTGCGTTATTATTTGGTGTGAAGTAGAGAAGAATGAACAGAGGGGTTGAGGAGAGTAGAAGGCAATCAAGACCTGATTTGGGAGGACCTTTTCCCATTTGACCAAACTCTGGAGAAAGTGGTTAAGGTCAGAGAGGTTGTGAAAATTGGTCAAAGAGAGCCATTATCTAATTTGTATTGTCACATGGCCATATTACAGGGAAGGACGAGGGTACCAAGTTGAGAGAGCTTATTGGGGAGGCACCTTAGGATAAGGCATTCTTAGGAGAGGAAGGGACTATTCCTCCCTTGGTGGATCAGTGCTGAGAATGCCTAACAGTGTCCAACAGGAAAGAAGGGCAGTCTGGATTGCTAGGAGCATCCCCCAGATCAACACTGAAGACAAGAACAAAGGACAAACAGAGTGATCTGTGTCTAGGTTTGTCTGTTGTTTGTGGACCAAAGCTAGAGTTTGGATCTAATTAGGACTTGGGTGACTGACAGGAGGGACAGAAACTCTCGAACAGTTCCTTAGAACAACTTAATCCTGCCTTGAATGGCAGGATTTAGGCAGAGGAGATACTGGGAAGAGGTCTCTAGTGGGCTGGGGGCTATGAGACCATTGGTTCTTGTCACCCCAAAGGGGCTGGGCAGGGAGCTGCATGCCCAATCAAGGAGTACAGGCTGCCACCTCCCAAGTTTTAAGCACTAGATACTTAAACAGTGATGACCCAGTAAAGAACACCGGCAGCCCAAATCTGTCAATTCTAGGCAGAACCTCCTAGAGAAACTCCAAAAGAGAGTCCAAGTTCAGTTTGGGCTGGGTATGGTGGCATGTGCATCTAATACCAGCAGTTGAGAGAATAAGGCATGGGAACTACCTACAGTTGAAAGCCAGTCTCAGCTACATAGTCAGTTTATGGCCAGCCTGAATAAGAGAAAAGACCTCTCTCAAAACAAAGCAATCTAATGAAAGTGGAGAAATTGAAAAGAGGGCAGATGATTGATAATTTTTCCATTCTTAACAGGTGACTTTTAAAATAAGACACACTAACAAACCCAGGTGTGTATGTGTGTGTGGACATAGAACAAGAGAGACCAGAAGAGGAAGAAGTGAGCCTAAATTCCCTACCCTGGTCCACCCTTTTTCTATAGCTAACCTGAAGCAGTTAATACAGAAAAGTAAGCTTCCCAACACAAGAGGATAGGAAATCAGCAATGGCTACATAATGTCTTTTGTTTTCTTCAAAATAGCTGCCCATACCTTCACACACAATAAATATGTGTGATGGTGGTGAATAGCTACTTTGAAGAAAATGAGACATTATAGTAGCCACTGTTGATTTCAGGTTGTCTTGTTTTGAAATACTGTGTTGCTTGCATTGTTCTGTTCTAATCTGCCTCATTTTGTTTTGTTTTGTTTTGTTTTATTCTCCTTAAAATAAAATTTAAAAATAAGCTTTCCCTGCTTAGAACATCCCCCACTAAAACTGCTCCCCTCCTTATGTCTGTAATTCTTTGTTCTGCCACAAGATAAGATTTGAAACTACGTGCCTGTAAGCAAGGTCTATGAAATTCCAGGATCTCCTTTTCTCCCAGGAATACAGATAATGGTGACAATGGCTAGCACTGTAATCCAAGTCCTGTGACATCCTGAAATATGCTTTTCTACAAAGATAGATTAGAAAACCATCTTTGTCCTGTTCCATGTAAATTTGCTTACCTGCCTACAAGTACTGGGTGAAAACCACCCCCACCCTTTGTCCAAATGAACAAAACTTGATTGAGTCTTCACTTTGTTCTGATGCACACCCTGTAGGATATGAGTCCTCTGGGCTGGTGTTCACCTAAAACCCAATAAAATTCTCTTGCTTCCCCATTGGTCTCTTTGATCTCTTGGATTCTGCAACATTTCTGGAGACATGGAGGGACTGGAGATTTACTGTCTCCTTTGGCAGCAGGCCTAAGGGGCCTAAGAGGCAGGAATCTTGAGACCTCCGGTGCCATCAGGTGAAAACTCCAGTTCAGAGAGGAAATGGACCCTCTTACAGACCAGCAACCTATCTCCTGCCAGCACAATGGAACCTAAGGGGATTCAGGACGATTGTGGAACAACACACTACGGGACCATGGTAAGGGTATGGATCCTAGGGGAAAACTCATCGAGTAGGGAGAGAAAGAGACCCCGATCTCATCCTTGGGTGTACTGAGTAATCCAATGTGGATGAAATCATAAAAAAACTTACAAACCCCAGACAGAATGCAGGAGAGGCCCTCAGTGACACTGGCTGTACTAAGTAGTCAGAATCAGGAGTATTCAAATGAAATTTACACACAGCTTGAAAAGAACTGTAATAAGGAATTTCATGAGTGCATGTGAACAAATAGGGTAAAAAAAAGTTGGAAAAGTGCCCAAAAGCACAGAGCAAGAGAGTGCAAGGGATGCTCTCAGTTTTGGGAGCCCCCAAGTCCAGCACTTGCTTGGCATCACCAGCCTGGTGCCAAATGCCCAAAGTCCTGGTGGTAAAGTCTGCCAACAGGCATCAAATTACAAATTTTAGCCAATCAATAAATGTGCTTTTGGTTTCCAGTTTGAGCTGATGTGCTTAAAACCTTTCTTGTGCATTGCAAATTCTTAAATTGTAATTGTGGGTAAACTTTCTCTTTGTTTTCTGGTGGTTTAACATAATCCCCATTGATTCAAGGTTAATCAGAAGTCTGTTGGCAGTAAGCCAAATGTGAAATATAACAATCTGAGAAGAAAAAAGGAACAAGAGAGAGTGAAGGATCTTTTAAAATCCAACTGGGGCCTGGGATGTGGCTCAGTGGCACAGTGCCTGCCTGGCAAGCATGAGGCCCTGAGTCTGATTCCTTGTACAAAAAAATGACTTAAAGAGCATCTTCTTTTGGGATAGAGACAGCTTAGTGGCACAGTATCTTCCTGAGAAGCATAAGGCCCTGAGTTCTATTCCTGGTACCAAAAAATTGCATAAATAAATAAAATCCAAGTGGCTGCTGTCAAGTTTATTATAGAATGTATGAATGAAAGGAAATATTCAGATGGCTACAAGTATGAGATATATCTTTGATATAAGACAATTTTGTATGATAAAAATGTTATCATTCTAGAGAGACAAAAAGAAAGATGACAAAAGTGGAAAGCTTATGAATGTCACGTGGAAAGCTTGTGGAAGTAGTTTGTTAAAAAAATGTATGATTACTTGTTAGTTTGGTGGGGCTCAGGTTGCTTCTTTTAATAAAACTCCTGCAAGAAGGATGATAAAATTGGTCTTAAACAAAAGTGGTTGAGAGAGTGGCTTTTGTCACAACAGATAGATATGGGAGGACAAGCATCAAAACCCACCCCATTAGAATATATATTGAAAAACCTTAAAAGATGCTATAGAGGTGATGATTATAGGACAAAGTTACTTACCCAAAGGTAAGATAGTTTGTAAGATAATAAGATAGCTTGTAAGATAGTTTGATCTTCCTTTAGTGCTGGACAATAGATTAAAAATGATTAGACTTATATATCAGGTGATAATAATTCCAAAACTAGGAGACTGACTTCAAATGACTATCACCTCCAGGGAAAAACCTGATACTGGCCTAAATGTACTGGCCAGAAATGAAGCCTTTAAGGACTAGATAAGATCAAATTGCATCTCCTTAGGTCCAAAGAGTCCATGGTCTCAATTAAAATGGGGGCCCATTGATGAACTTTATGGCAGATAATGGAGCTGAGCACTTGGTAATGGTGCAACACATTGGGCTGCTATCAGAAAGAAAGAAAGAAAGAAAGAAAGAAAGAAAGAAAGAAAGAAAGAAAGAAAGACACTACTGCAGGAGCCTCTGATGTCTCAGGAAAAGGCCATATTGCTGTCCAAAATTATGTGTCATAGAAGGGGTGAGAGGTCCAGCATGAGTTTCTATGTCTCCAAACTACCTAGTTCCCCTTCTGCAAAGGTACTTGCTCCAAAAAACATAGGCACAGATTACCTTTGGGCCACAAGGAAATGTGACTTTAAGTCTACATCAGCCAGGGCTAGGTTAATCCTTACTGTCCCACAAGAAGAGGAATAGAAACTGTCTTCACACAAGCCATGGAAGCTCAAGTTGTGGGCCAAAGATAACTCCCCAAGGGAGGCTGTAAATCAAATACCAATAATGTGGAAATAAAGCTAGAGGTGACACAAGTCCAAATCTACCAATACCTGCTCTCCTGAGAAGGCATACAAGGTATGCAAGGACATTTAAAACAGCTCTGAAAATATAAAATCTTAGCTAGGAGTCAATCCTCTTGGGATACCTCTCTTTTGTCAGTGCATGAACTAATGACTCATGAGTACAGATTGGTGCTGGACTTACATGCTGTAAATCAGGCCACTGAGAACTTTCATCTCATGGTACCAAATCCATACACATCGATGGGACTCTTTCCAGCAAGTGTGACTTGGTTTACTGCTTGGGTTTAAAAGATGCTTTTTTTTCTGACTCCACCTTGCACCAGTGAGTCAGCCCATCTTTACCTTTCAATGGGAAGATCCTGTCAACAGGCATAAAGGAATATCTCACCTACACTAAGCTTCCCAAGAGTTTAAGGATAGTGAGATATGTGGAAGGCCAACTGCACATAAAATGGAAATAGGCTTTCAGTGCCCTCCCAATCCTAACCATGTGGTACCAGTAAGGACAAATGGTATTGTGTCATATTTGGATCCCAAACTTCTCATTTATGGCTAAGGCCCTATATAAAGCATCAAAGAAGGAAAAAGGAGCCCCTCCTCTGGGGAGAAGACCAGAAAAAGACACTCAAGCCATTCAAAGTTGCCCTAAATGAGGCCTATGAACAAGATATTTCAGTCTCTGCCTACCGGCACCTCAGCCCAGAAGACAGATCTGATAGTCTTCACAAGAGCCTCTTGCAGGCAAGGGACAAAAAGGTTAACATCTCTACTGACTACTCTCCAAATAAAAAGGCAAGGTTTGCCTGAAAATCTGGAAATTACATCAAGAGAGGATGATAAAACTCTCTGATGGAAGATGGCCATCACCAAAATGATGGCCCCTAGATTTGTGAGGCAATTCCATCAAGGGGCCCTCATGGAAAAACAGGTCATAGAATGACTGGGTGTCATTTCTATGTCCCATGGCTCATGGTCATCCCATGAGGTCTTTGTGAACAGTACCTAATTTGTGCCCCAAACAACCCAAGACAAGGGCCCCCTGGTTCAACAAATGGATGCCACCCCTTGTGAAAATTTGTTCATAGACTAAACCACCTTGATTAAAATGCTATCAGTATATGTTGGTGCTTGTTTGCACCTCCTCAGGATGGGCAAAACCTTTCTCCATCTGAACAAAAAAGGACAGAAGAGGTGACAAAAGTACCATTAAGAAATATTGTCCAAACATTTGAACTGGCACTGACTTTGGGATCAGACAGGGACTGACATCTGTAGCTGATATAGTCCAGGGGCTCATCTGGTTGTTAAAGACAAAATGAAAACTACACACAGCCTGCCAACTACAGAGAGCAGGAACAATGGAACACAGGAATTGAACATTTAAACAATTGTTAAAAAATATTGTCAAAAGACCCACTTTACACACTTTGCTGAATCTGGTGCAACACCACTGAGCACACTAACTACTCCTCTTACAAAATCTGTTTTGCCCAGCCACTTCCCCAACCATAGGTAAAATTAAGAGTGAACTCCATAAATTTAAAAAAATTGACTTTAAGTATATATACATAAGAGATCCATGTCTGGGTACAAGAGAAAATGCTCATATGCCTGAAAGACCCACTTGAGGACTTAGTTTGAATTAAAAAAATGAAATCCAATGATACTTTGGCCTTTATGTGATGGGCCCAATACTTTAATATTGTCTACCCCTACTGCTGTTAAAGTGACAGGAATTGTGCCTTGGATCCCCCTAGTCAACTGAAACTCATAGCCCAGGACAAGTGGATCCATGATTGCTTGAGCAGCACATATATCAAGACAAGTTGGCCAACAGTGGAGCCCAGACCATCCAGACCAAGTCATCCTGTGATGAGATCAAGACAGAGTCATAGAGGACAGCTCTGCTCTAGGTAGCCTGAAAACTGAGTAGTCTATGCTTGGCTGAAGCTAAGGAAACAACTGTCCTGGTCTGGTCACTCAAAAAGCTGACCAATCCCTGCATAGCCAAAGCTTGAGAATCAACATAGAGTTACAGCAATAGCAGAAATATCTTTTTCTTTTTATTATAATTCTCCCTCTGTCCAATAGAGTGCCATCCCCCCATAACAAGGAAAGTGATAATAGTAGTAATGCTGTCTATTAAAACTTGTTATAGAGAACATTAAAGCAGGGAGTGAAGTAGAATTTAAAGAAAAACAAGCCTCCCTGGATTTGAACAATCCTCCTTGAATCACACTATGGCTGTAATTCCTTGGCTGTAATTCCCTATGGCTGTAATTCCTTGTTCTACTATGAGGTAAGATTTGCAACTATGTGCCTTTAAGTAAAGTCTATGATATCCTGGGCCCTGCCTTCCTTCCAGGAATACAGATAACAGTGACAACTGTATTTCTGTAAGCACTGCAGGTCAAGTCCTGTGACATTCTGAAATATATCTTCTTACAAGGCTAAATCACAAAGCTGTCTGTCCTTGTCATTTTCCATTGCTTACCCATCTACAAGTTCTTGGCTAGAGAGCCCCCACCCTTTTCTTGGCCAAAAAGCCAGGCCAGGAGGCAAGAAAAATCCTATTTCATGTTGTTGTATTGCTTCTGTTTAATTGTCTGGTTGCATCCTTATGGGCACAGGTCTGCTAGCTAAAAGCCATTTCAATGGTCATCTGCTATTTCAAAAACTCCTGTGAAAGGATTGCTTGCTCATGTGACAGAACACAAGGCTCCACCAAACTCAGTATGACTCCTGTGTATCTGTTTGTATTTTACATTTGTACAAGGAAAGATTACATTTTTTTGTCCCATAATATTTTCTTAAACCTTAAATACTTTGCCCTAATTGCTTCTGACTTTTATGAGTTTTGCCTGTAATTATTTGCCTCCTTTTTGAGTCAGTCTTCCTGTCTCAAGTTCTTCTCCCACCACTCCTGTCTGCTAAATTGCTCTCTTAGCCTCCTGAATGTTGGATGAACTAGTACATTTAGATAAAGGTTATAACTTTCATTTCTGAGGTTGATGGGAAAACATATTTTAAAATGTGTGCAGCCTGCCCTGGGCCCTAGTGGACAACAAGGTTGGAGTGCACTCTTCTCTAGGGATAAGAATGAAGGGAACAAGCTGTCATGGCAACTGTTAAGCTACTGGGGCAATTACTTGATGATTGATAAGTTTACATTTGTGTTCCAATTTGAGATTGTATTTTTAAATTTAATCGATATGCTTAAAATAGTTCTTGCACCTTGAGATAGTACTAAAACTGTGATTACATGTTTAACTTGATTTTCTAAAGCTTTCTGATCATATTAAAGCAAACTCAAAGTTTCTTGGAGGTTTATTGGTCATCCAGTCCTAATTGGAATATAAACATCTATAAACTCTTAGACCAGGGGAGTTCACTTAGAGCATTTAAAAATCCATGTGGCTAGTAGACTTGATACAGAAAGTAGGATAGAGAAGGGAATAAAAAGAAATCTATAAGTATTCAAAAATAAGTTTTTTTGTACTGTATGAGAGGATTTTATATGATAAGGTTTTGACTTAACAGAATGGAAAAGGAAAGATATGGGAAAAACTAGGAGGTCTAAATATGTCAACAAACATTTGTAAAGAATAAAGATTTGGCTTCTCTGTCTGATTCACCTGCCCTCTAAAGTGAAAAGTAGTTACCTTTGGGAAGTATGAATTATAACAGTATTTTTCAACTTGGTTTGTTTTTTAAAAGATACAAAAAGGGTCAGCAGTCTCTTACAAAATTTTTTTTTTTTGCCTTGAGAGGTAAACTAAAGTTTTACCTGCAATGTAATTTAGATCCAATACTCCTAGTAGTTAACAAGAGTCAAAAAATAAAAAACCTAGCCCATGTCCAAACAGGCTTCATTCCCATCTTCCATTTTGAGTCAGTATGTTCCCAGCTTCTGGTTTCCTCTCTTGCAAAGTGGGATCCTCCTCAATGTTTCCTCTAGAAGAGGTAAACAAGAAAATTTGGCACTACAAAAGTACAGGTGCCCTTCTTTGTCAAAGATCTTATACAGTGCCAGGGATATAGCTCAGTGGCTGATTTGGGAAAGTTTTCAGGTGACTACAGATCGATTTCTGACACAATAATTTGTGAGATACCCCAGCTGATAGCTAGGTAGAATAGCCAAGGTATGGCCAGTTTCTGGGCTCCTAATCTCTAAATGAAACCTCTAACTCTTAGACAGCTACTTCTTTTAAATATCAGGCCTTTCTACTGGAAGCACCAGACCTCCACATGAAGTCCTGCTCTTTCTTAAATTCTGTCACCTACCTTTCAGGGGGAGGAGACTTAGTAAACAATAATTGTGAGCAAGTGATCCTCCACACATGTACTTCTAGTAAAGATCCTAAACATACCCCTTTGAAGAACACAAGCATGGTTCTCTTTCATGATGGGACAATGGGATCTGAAGGGTAGAAAATGCAGTGATGACCCTGAAGGCCACTGTTGCAAGTTCTTTCTTGCTCTTGGAACCAGTATACAGAGTTCAGAACTTATGGCTCTTGCTAGAGAAGTGGAGCTTGGAAAATGACAGAGATTTAGTGTCTATACAGACTCAAAATATACCTTGTTGGCATTATATGCCTATATAGCTGCAAGGAAAGAAAGGCAGTTTCTGTCAGGCAAAGGATTTCCTATTAAATACTATGCAGAAAGTGAGACTCTCTTGTCCTCAGTCTACCTGTCATCTGAGGTGGAGTCATACGCTGCTGAGACCATGAGAAGGGAACAAATGAGATGACTCAAGGAAAATGAATGGCTGATTTGTCAATGAAAGCAACATATGAAGAACCTTTCCACTTAGAGTCTAAAATCCTTTAGAAAATGTCAAGCTGAACAATAACAAAGCAGAGATATAGTGGGCTTTATCAGCAGAATAATCAGGTCCTGTCTTCTGGATGATTTCAGATGAACAGGGAAAAACTGCTCTTAGCAGTGGTCAATAAATAGAAAATTCTTAAAACTCTCCACCAAGCATTTCAATTAGGAAACAAAACAAAACAAAACACTAAGCCTGGACCCCTGAGTTCTGCTTTCCTCACACAAACTGACCCTACATTTCTTTGCCTCCCCTTCACTCTGCCTATCCCCTGAAACTGCCCTTCTAGATCCCTCACCTGGCCATCCTACAAGTCTGGCTGCAAGAGGATCTTGAACAGAGATGGGCTCAGGATGAGGACCACAGTGGAGTACTGGGCTTGCAGCTGCAGGACCCCTAGCAGGCTGAGGTCCAGCCATAGGAGATTCAAGGCCATGGCTTCAAGATGGCTGCTCAGCTGGCAGATGTTGGAGGAGGAAAAGGAACACTCACTTGGCCAAAAGGGAAAACTAATTAGGGACAACCTGGTTGTCGTGCCACTTAGTGTGGGCTCATCATCCTTTGCTAACTCCAGGAATGGTGAACCAATTTAACAACACCTTTAGAAACACCTAGCAAGGTACCTGACCCGTTTATCTCCAATCAGATGGTACAAAGTATAAAGAGGGACAGGTGACATTGAATAGGTGGGACATTCCTAGAGCAATACTGTGTGTTAATGACAAGGGTGATGTCTAATGGCTTACTGTGTCTTTTCCTTTCTTCTGGTTGGCTCTATGTATCGGTCAGAGAGTTGGTGGCAGACAAGCTGTCATGACTCACCCTGTGAGCCCAGAGTAGGGGTGTGTGTGGTGACATCCCTCTGTGTAGCTGCAAGGAAGATAGCATGAGTAGGTGTGGGGGCACACACCAGTGAGCTCTTCACTCAAGAGACTGAAGAATGGTTATCACTAAGTCACTATGTAGTGACATTACTATGTAGCTTGGGCTACCCAGTGACAGAAAGACTGGCCTAAACTACAGACAGGAATGCTGTCTCAAGAAAACAAAAACAAACATAAGCAAAAAATAAAAATAAAGAAGAATAAAAGAATGCAATTAAAGTATACTCTCTATTAAGTTCATTTACTGCTTCACAGTTCCTGTATAGAACAGAGAAGAGTAGAGTGGGTGACTATGGAAATTCTGGAAGGCAGGGCAGGGTGTCTCCTCTGAGTCTGATGAGCCCTCAAGGAGCCCTAGGGCAGGCCCTGGAACAGGGTGGAGTTCCTTGTTTCTTTACATCACACAAAATTCATTTGTAAGGGCAGACAGCATCATAAGGGACACTCGAGGGCTTGCTGTTCCTTTGAGCACAGCATGCAGACATGGGCCATAGATGTGGCTTCTTGACTGAAAAAAGGCATCACTGTCTCCACCTGCTGTGGTGTTGGTGTCTCTTAGTGTACCTGGGGTAACTGATATTGTGTTGACAAAACAGGATCATGCTGATGCTCCTCAGGACCCTCTCTCACCACTGGCTTTTGTCTCTAGGCCCATAAGCAGGCTCAAATTGCAGAAGGCTCCTAAGGGTGAGGTACATAGTGTGACCCATGAAGAGATATACTATTCTCCCAAATAACTTCTTGAATTTTCTAACTCTGATAAGCAGAGGCCTAATGAGCAAGTGTGGGAATTGATTTTACATGTGTAGGATAACTATGGCAAATGGCAAAGACATACATCTGGATCAGGCTGATTCTTGACCTGGACCCATTAATTAGGGACTCTGAGTTTAACATTGCAGCTTGTGGAGAAAAGAAAGGCATTATTAGTTTATTTGGCTGCTTGGCATAAGTATGGATCAAAAGATGGCCCACCATGAATGAGACAGAGATGCTTGACATTCCATGGTTTTTTATTGATGAGGGGAGTTATAGGCTTCAGGAAATGGGAATACTGGATTCGGCCTGTCATGTTAAATCCAATGTTCCTGTTTGTTCTTGTTGCTTTTGCTGTCTTCTGCTGCCATGAACTGTTGCTCCCCTGCTTTGCCACCCTGCCTTGGAGTCAGCTGATCATGGACTGAAACCTCCACAAACTGTAAGCTATGTGAACCTTTGTCTTTTTAATTTGGGCATCAGATATTTTGTCTCAGCAACAAGAGAAAAATAACTAAGGAAACCAATGATGTTGAATGTTTTTTCATATATTTATTTGCTATTTCTACTTCTTCATCTGAAAAGTGTGTATCAAGTTCAGTTACCCATTTGTCTTTAAATTTGGAGGCTGTGGGATTTTTGAGATCTTTATTTATGCTAGATATTAGTCCTTTGTCTGAGAAACAGCTAGAAAAATTTTCCCATTCTGTGGGTTCTCTTCACTCTGTTGATGATTTCTTTTTCTGTGCAAAACTTTTTATTTTTTTATTTTTATTTTTTTTATTTAAAGGGATAAAACAGAAAAAGGAGAGAAATATTACAGAATTTCAAAAAAAAACATAAACAGTAAGAAATCACTAGCTGATAAATTACATATTGCTCTTTTAAAAATAGTTGTTCAAGTTACAAAATTAAAGCACACAAAATGGGCACTCAAGCAGTGAGACCGCAAACAGATCTGTTCAACAGTCAAACAAGAACTAAGAAATATGGGTAACAATCCTGAACACATAAATATACATGCAGTTATATCTTTTATGGCACTTCCTATTTTCTCTTTTTTACAATAGCAATTATACATTTTTTAATTAAAGAGAGAAAAAAACAGGAAAATGGTAGAAATATTACAGAATTTCAAGAAGATAAACAGTAAGAAATCACTAGTTGATACATTACATATAGTTCTTTTAGAAATAGTTATTCAAGTTGCAGAATTAAAACACACAAAGTGGACACTAAAGCAGTGAGAGTGCAAACAGATCTATTCAACAATCAAACAAGAACTTAGAAATATGGTCATCAATCCCACACATCTAAACATACATGCAGCTATATCTTTTATAGCACTTCCTATTTCCTCTTTTTTTACAATAGCAAATATATATTTTTAAAAATTTTATTTAAAGAGAAGAAAAACAAAAGAAAACAAAACAGAAAAAAGGGTAGCAACAATACAGAATTCTAGAAGAAAGGAAGAAAAAGGAGAATGAGAAAAAGCCTCACAAAGAAATCATAATTTATACATTACATACTGTCATCCTGGATGTAGCTGTTCAAGTTACAAAGTTAAAGGGTACATAGTAAATATTGAAATAGTCAGACTAGAAACAGTTTTGCTCAAAGATCCCACAAAGATTCAGCAATATGGTCATCTATTTTACACACTCAAACTTACATGCAGTTATATCCCTTAGAGTACTTTCTTTCCTCTCTTTTTTACAATAGCAATTACACATTTTATTTTTATAACATTTGTAGTTCTTATTTACTGTTTACACAAGAGACACAATATGATATTTATAAATATGATTCTTATTTCACTAATGAGGATACTCTCAAGTTGTCTCCATTTGTCTATAAAGGCCTCAAGATCATCCTTTTTATAGCTGAGTAATATTCCATTGTATAAAAATGGCACATCGTTTTCATCCACTCTGCATTTGATGGGCATCTTGGTTGTTTCCAGGATTTAGCTATCACAAATTGTGCAGCTATGAACATGGGTGCACATATATCACTGTGATATGAACCTTTGAGTTCTTTGGGGAAAATACCCAGGAGGAGGACAGCTGGATTGAATGGAACTTCCAGTCCTAGTCTTCTGAGAATTCTCCATATGGATTTCCATAATGATTGCACCAGTCTACATTCCCACCAACAATGGAGCAGTGTTCCTTTTTCCCTGCAGCATTGCCAACATTTGTTATCAGTTGGTTTCTTGGTGGCAGCTATTCTTTCCGGGGTAAAGTGGAATTTCACTGCTGTTTTAATTTGCGTTTCTCGAATGACCAGTGATGGTGAACATTTCTTCATGTATTTATTTGCCATTTGTATATCTTTCTCTGAGAACTGTGTGTTCATCTCAGATGCCCATTTTTGGAGAAGGTCTTTGAATTTAGGGAGCTTGATGTTTTTCAATTCTTTATATATATTGGACACAAGTCCTTTATCTGAGGGGTTGCTGGTTAAAATTCTTTCCCACTCTGTTGGTTTTCTTTTCACTCTGATGATGATTTGGTATGAAGTGCAGAAACTTTTCAATATTATGAGATCCCATTTGTTGATTCTTTGAAGTGTTTCCCGTGCAGTTTGCATTTTGTTCATGAATTCTCTGCCTAGCCCTATGTCTCCAAGACTTCTACCTAGCTTGTCTTCCAGGAGATTTAGTGTTTCTGTTTTAATATCGAGGCCTTTGATCCATTTAGATTTTAGTTTTGTGCATGGTGATATGCATGGATCTAGTTTCAGTCTTTGGCATGTAGAGAGCCAATTTTTCCAACACCATTTATTAAAGAGACTATCCTTCTTCCAGTGGAAATATTTAGCCACTTTGTCAAATATCAGGTGGCTGAGTGTCTTTGTAGTTGTGCTTGCATCTTCTAATCTGTTCCATTGATCCTCAGGTCTATTTCTTTGCCAGTACCAAGCTGATTTTATCACTGTGGCTTTATAGTACTGTTTTAAGCCAGGAATTGAGATGCCTCCTGTCTTCCTTTTGTTGGCTAGAATTGCCTTTGCTATTCTAGGTTTCTTCTGTTTCCAAATGAATTTTAGTAGTGTTTTATCTAGATCTGCGAGGTATGTCTATGGTATTTTAATTGGGATTGCATTAAATCTGTATAACAGTTTTGGGAGTATGGCAATTTTCACAATGTTGGTTCTTCCTAACCAAGAGCAAGGAATGTCTTTCCATTTTCTAATATCCTCTTCAATCGTCTTTCTCGGTGTAGTATAATTTTCAGCATATAGGTCTTTTACATTTTTAGTTAGGTTGATTCCTAAGTATTTCATTTTTTAGATGTTATTATGAAGGGCTATATTTCCATAATTTCTCTCTCAGTGAGTTTTTTGTTTGTGTACAGGAATGCTATTGATTTTTGAGCATTGACTTGTATCCAGCTACACTACTGAACCTATTACCTCTAGCAGTCTTTTAATGGAGTTTTTTA
>PVLA01012048.1:31594-47754 GCA_004027455.1 Hydrochoerus hydrochaeris
GTGATAATTTAACTTCTTCCTTTCCTATCTTTACTCCTTTTATTTCTCTCTCTTGTCTGATTGCCCTGGCTAGTGTTTCCAGAACTATGTTGAAAAGGAGTGGTGAGAGTGGACATCCTTGTCTTGTTCCTGATTTTAAAGTGAAAGCTTTCAGTTTTTGTCCATTTAGTATAATGTTGGCTGTTGGTTTGTCATAGATAGCCTTTATAAGGTTGAGATAGACGCCTTGTATTCCGAGTTTCTGAAGGGTTTTTATCATGAACATGTGTTGGACTTTGTCAAAAGCTTTTTCTGCATCTATTGAGATGACCATGTGGATTTTGTTTTTGGCTCTGTTGATGTGGTGTATTGCATTTATTGATTTGTGTATGTTAAACCATCCCTGCATTCCTGGAATGAACCCCACTTGGTCATGATGTATAAACTTCTTGATGATTTGCTGCATTTTATTTGCCAGTATTTTGTTGAGAGTCTTTGCATCAATGTTGATTAGTGAGATTGTCCTATAGTTCTTTTTTTTGGTTGTGTCTTCCTCTGGTTTTGGTATCAGAGTAATACTTGCCTCCAGAAATGATTTAGGGAGGATTGATTTTTTCTCAATTTTATTGAAGAATTTAAGGAGTACTGGCATGAAATCTTCTCTAAATTTCTTGTAGAATTCAGCTGTGAATCCATCAGAACCTGGACTTTTCTTTGTTGGTAAGGTTTGAATTACATTTTCAATTTCAATAGCTGATATTGGGTTATTCAATTTGCTATATCTTCTTGGTTGAGCTTTGGTAGTTCATATGTTTCTAGAAATCTGTCCATTTCCTCTGTGTTTTCCATTCTATGTGAGTAGAGATTTTCAAAGTAGGTATTTATGATCTTTTGAATTTCCATGGGATCTGTAATAATTTCTCCCTTTTCAGTTCTTATTGCATGAATTTGGGTTTTTTCTTTCTTTCTCTTGATAAGGTTAGCTAGGGGTTTGTCAATTTTTTTTCTCTCAAAAAACCACGTTTTTGATTCATTAATTCTTTGGGGTTTTTTTGTTTCAATTGCATTGATTTCTGCTCTAATCTTTACAATTTCCTCTTTTCTATGAGCTTTGGGTTTAGCTTGCTCTTCTTTTTCTAGAAGCTTGAGATTGAGTATTAGGATGTTTATTTGTGCTCATTCTGATTTCTTGATATGACAGTTTGTTGCTATATATTTGCCTCTTAAGACCACTTTCATTTCATCCCACAGATTACAGTATGTTGTTTCTATATTTTCATTGAATTGTAGGTATTGTTTTATTTCTTCTTTAATTTCATCTGCAGCCCACTGGTTGTTCAAAAGGCTGTTATTTAATTTCCATGTTTTTATGCAGGTTTTACAATTTCTTTTGCCATTAATTTCCAATTTCAGCCCACTATCTTCAGATATAATGCATGGTATGATTTCAATACCTTTGCATTTACTTAAGAATGTTTTATGGGATGATATATGGTCTATTTGGGAGAATGTCCCATGTGCAGCTGAGAAGAATGTGTATTCTGATGTGGTTGGGTGGAACACTCTGTAAGCATCTACTAAGTCCAATTGTTCACAGGTATGATTCAGTTCTGTTATTTCTTTGCTGACTTTTTGTCTAGTTGATCTATGTCTTTGTGACAATGGGCTGTTAAAATCTCCTGTTATAATTGTTTTCTTCTGTATTTGGTTTTTCAAATACAGAAGATTCATTTTCAAATGAATTCACATTGGGGATGTCCATTAGTATCTGTCTTATATAATTGGGCGCTCCTATATTTGGTGCATATATGTTTATAATTGTTCATTCTTCCTCTTGAATTTTTCCACTAACAAGTATGTAGTGACCTTCTCTATCTCTTGTACTCATTTTAGGTTTGAGGTTCACATTGTCTGCAAATAGAATAGCTACCCCTGCTTTTTCTGGGTTCCTGTTGCATGGAATACTGTTTTCCATCCTTTGACTTTTAATCTATGAGTTTCCTTTTGGGTCAGATTTGTTTCTTGTATACAGCATATTGTGTGGTCCTGTTTCTTGATCTATTCTGTCAATCTATTTATTTTTATAGGTGAACTGAGGCCTTTTATATTTATGGATAGCACTGATATGTACTGGCTCAACTTTGCCATGTTATTTTCCACTTCTTTCTTTCTTTCTTTCTTTCTGCTTTTCCTCTTATTTAATTGCTTATCCTACCTGGACGTTTCTTTCTTTTGTTGTTTTGGGGATTGTAGTCGTTTTTATCTCTGTCTAGTATGTCCTTCAGTACTCTTTCTAGGGTTGGTTTTGTGGACAAGAATTTCCTCAGTTGCTCTTTGTCATGGAAGTATCTTGTTTCTCCATTAAATTTGAATGAAAGTTTTGCTGGGTATATCAGTCTGGGTTGAAGATTGTTTTCTTTCAGGGCTTGAAATACCTCACTCCAAGCTCTTCTTGACTTGAGGGTTTGTGCTGAAAAGTCTGCCATGATTCTAATGGGCTTTCCCTGATAGGTGAGTTGTATCTTTTCTCTGACAGATTTTAATATTCTCTTTTCATGCTGTATGTCTGAAATGTTAATTATTATGTGTCTGAATGTGGATTTATGTTGATTGTGACTGTTTGGTGTTCTATATGCCTCACTTATCTGCATATCAGATTCTTTCCACATGTTTGGGAAATTTTCCACTATTATTTCTGCAAATACTTTATGTATGTCATTTGCCTGAACTCCTGTATCTTTGCTAATGCCCATTGTTCTTATATTGTTGGTCTTGGCATCATCATGAAGCTTCTGGATTGCCATTTAATCCTGCTTTGTTATTTTTAAAACTTCTATCCTTTCCTGATCACTAACTGTGATCCTGTCCTCAAGGTCTGAAACCCTATCCTCAGCTTCCTTTAGGCAGTTTTGCATGCTTTCAATAGAATTTTTTGTTTCTTGGATGTCTCTTTGAGTTTGTTTGATGAATTCTGCTTGTTTTCTATATTGTTCATTCAAAGTTTCAGTTTCCCATGCTCATGTACTTTTTTCTCTATTTCTTCTTTAGCTGCATTCAACAACTCCTTTACTAAAGTTGTTATTTCTATCTTTACATGGGAGACTACTTCTAATTTGATTTCCTCTATAGCCTGTTGCAGTTGTTTTTTTTTTTATTTCACTTGCTATCTTTTCAGAGATCCCCAGTGTGTTACTTTTGGGGTGCTCTATTTCAATGTCTCCTATACTTGCTTCTGGTGAACTACATGTTTAAGCCTGCATTTTGCCTTTCTGTTTTGTCATTTCACTCTGCCTGGTGTTTTCTATGTGTAGGAGGTTATCAAATACTCTTCAGACACACCAAAATCTTACAGTTAGTTGAAGGGTGTTTTTACTACTGGCCCTATTTATCCCCTGTACACCTCAATTTTAGGGGTATACTCACCACATTGATACAGTCAATCCAGTGTAGTCCAAAGTTCACCACCTGAGAGCAAAGTTCCAAATTCTCTCACTCTAACTGGATACCACTGAGATCTTCTGCTGTTCCAGGCGGGAGGATGGGCCCATCTTTAGCAGTCCAGGGCAGTTTTCAGTCTTGGGCAGGCCTCCTCGATGTTCCTGGTGGCAGGGCACGCCCACAGGGGAGGTTCAGGGTAGCCTACCTTTGAGGCGGGCTTGCACTGAGTTCCAGGTGGCAAGGCAGGCCCATGGTGGAGGTTCTGGGCAGCTTACCCCTGATGCAGGCCTCTGCTAAGTTTCTGGTGGCAGGGCAGGCCCACAGTGGAGGTTCCAGGCAGCTTACCCCTGATGCAGTCTTCTGCTAAGTTCTCGGTGGCAGGGCGGGCCCATGGTGGAAGTTCTGGGCAGCTTACCCCTGATGCAGGCTTCTGCTCAGTTCCTGGAGGCAGGGTGCGCCAAAGGTGGAAGTTCTGTGCAGCTTACCCCTGATGCAGGCTTCTGCTAAGTTCCCAGAGGCAGGGCAGGCCCATGGTGGAGGTCATGGGCAGCCTATCCCTAATGCAGCCTTTGGCTCAGTTCCCAGAGGGAGCTGTGGTAAACTTTTTAACAAGAATATATCAAAGTTGTTGACTATAGTATTTCTTGTGTGATTGGGGTTTTGTGCATTAAGTCTTTGCCTACATCTTCATATTCGAGAGTTCTACATATTCTCTGTTCCAGTGGATTTAGTGTTTCTGTTTTAATATTTACATCTTGATTCATTTTTATTTTAGTTTAGTACATGGTGAGAAATATAATCTAGTTTTAGTTTTTGACATGTGGAAAGCCAGTTTTTCTAGCACTGTTTATTAAAGAAGTTATCTTTCAGTGACTGCATTTCCTTTTGTCAAAAATATGGTGGCTGAGTGTGTATTGAGTGTCTTTGGAGTTGTTTCTATATCTGTCAATCTGTTTTATTGACCCTCAGGTTGGTTGGGCATTTTTTCTGGACAATACCATGTTCTTTGATCACAGTAGCTAGTATGCAGTATGATTTCAAGTCAGAGATTGTGATGTTCCCTGCCTTGTTACTGTTGCTCAGAATTGTTTCTGTCATTCTAGGTTTCTTCCAGTTCCAAATACATTTTAGGACTATTTTCTCTAGTTCTGTGAGGTATGCTATTTGTATTTTTGGTTGGAATTGCATTAAATCTGTATAACAATTTTTGGAGTATGGCTATTTTCACTATGTTAGGTCTTCCAACTCAAGAGCAAGTATTTCCTATTGCCTGATACCCTCTTTGGTCTCCTTTTTCAGAGTAGTGTAGTTTTCAGTGTAAAGATTTCTTACTTCCTTTATTAGATGGATACCTAGGTATTTCAATTCTTTTCAATGCTATTGTGAAATGTGTCATTTCTCTAATTTCTCTCTCAGTGAATTTATTTATGTACAGGAGTTATACTGATTTTAGAGTGTTGACTTTGTATCCAGTTATATGACTTAATTTGCTTATCAAATCTGGAAGTCTTTTGGTGGAGTTTTGTGGTCTTTGATATAAATTATCATATCATCTGCCAATAATGATAATTTAAATCCTTTTTTTTCCTATCTGTATTTCTTTTTTCATTCACTTGTCTAATTGCTCTGGCTAATGTTTCCAAATACATATTGAATAGGAGTTGTAATAGTCTTGTTTTTGATTTTAGAGTGAAAGCTTTCAGTTTTTGACCTTTTGAATGATGCTTTTCTGTTGGTTTGTCATAGATGGCTTTTATCATATTGAGATAAAGACCTTTGATTCCATTTTTCTGTTGGATTTTAATCATGGATTGATGTTGGGCTTTGTCAAGTGCTTTTTCTGTGTCTATTGAGATGGTCATGTGATTTTTGTCCTTGGCCCTGTTGATATGGGGTATTACATGTATTGATTTGCATGTTTTGAACCGTCCCTGCATCCCTATGATGAATACTTTTTTGTGTGTAATCTTCTTAACAATTTGCTGCATTGTTTGCTATTTTCATTAAGGAGATTGATCTGTAATTCTCTTTTTGTTGGGTCTTTCTCTGGTGTTGGTATCAGAGTAATACTTGTCTCTAAAAATGAGTTAGGGAGAATCACTTCTCTTTTACTTTCATTAAAGTATTTGAGGAGTAGTAGCATTGGATCTTCTGTGAACTTATTGTAGAATTCAGCATTGAATCCATTAGAATCTGGGCTTTTCTGTGTTGATAAGTTTTTAATTTCATCTTCAATTTCATTGATTGATGTTAGGCTATTTGGATTTTTGTATGTTCTTGATTCAGCTTTGTTAATTCATATGTATCTAGGCATATTTCCATTTCTTCTGTGTTCTCTATCTTATTAGAATAAAGTTTTTCAAAGTAGGTATTAATGAACTTCTGGATTTCTTCAGAATCCAATGAGATTTCACCCTATTCATTCCTAATTTAATGAAATTGAATATTTACTTTCTTTTTTTGATATTTGGCTCATGTTTATCAATTTTATTTACTATTTCAAAGAGCCAATTATTTGATTCATTGATTCTTTTTATTGTTTCCTTAGTGACTGCTGTATTAATTTCTGCTGTGAACTTTATAATTTTATCCTTTGTACAACCTTTAGGCTTGGTCTTTTTCTAGAAGTTTGACATTCAGCATTAGGTTGTTTGTTTAAGCTCACTTGGTTTTCCTGATATGAGATTTCATCACTATAAATTTCCTTCATAGAACTGTTTTTATTGTGTGCCATAAGTTTCAGTATGTTGCATTGATATTATTGATTAGTTGTAAAAACTTTTAATTTCTTTTTTAGTTTCATCTGTGACTTATTGGTTATTCAGGAGGGTATTATTTAATTTCCATGTGTTTATATAGCTTTATTTTTATTTTACAGAGGATAAAACCAAGGAAAATAAATCAGTATAAGTGATACAGGACTTCAAAACCTTAAAAAATAAACAATAATTACCATAATACTTTTTTATTTTAAAGAGGGTAAAACAAAGAATAACAAAACAGAATAAAGCACATCAACAAAACAATGCAAGTGACACAGGATTACAAAGCAAGACAACAGGAGATCAAAAGTGGCTACCAGAGTGTCTCCTGTTTTCTTCCAAATAGTTGTCCATATCTTCACACACAATGAATTAAAATAAAAACAAAATAGTATAAAACTGATCAAAACAAGAATGAAATTATTACAGGCCTAAAAATCCAAACAACAGGAAAATCAACAATAGCTACCATAATGTCTCTTGTTCTCTTCAAAATATCTGTCCATACCTTATATATTGTCTATACCATATATATTGAATTAAATAATACAAAACAGACTAAAACCAATCTAAACAAAAAATGGAATCATTACTGGACTTCACAGCATGATGATAGGATATCAGCAATGGCTACATAATATTTTCTTAAAACCAGCTGTTCATATCATCATGCAAAATACAATCAATTCATGGAAACTCTTTAGATGTTTTAGGCATGTATAAGCTTCTACATGTACATCTGTCCTTTCTGTACTAGAGAGAAAAACAAAACAAATAAAATGTTACTAGGAAAACATAAAAAAAAGAAAAATAAATAACAGAAGTGAGTATTCATCTCAGGTGCCCATTATTGAATTGGGTCTTGAATTTGGGGGCTGATTTTAAAAATTCTTTATATGTTTTACACAGAAGTCCTTTGTCTGAGGGAGAGTTGATAAAGAGTTTTTTCCAATTTGTAGGTTTTCTTTTTCTCTGTTGGAGATTTCTTTTGACATGCAAACACTTTTTATTAAGAAGAAATCCCAATTATTGATTCTGGGAAGTATTTCTCATACAGTTTGATTTTTGTTCCTCAATTCTCTGCCTATCCCTATATCTTCAATGTTTCTACTTACTTTGTCTTCCAGCAGATTTGATGTTTCTATTTTAATATTTAGATCTGTGATCCATTTTGACTTTAGTTTAGTGCATGGTGGTAGGCGTGGGTCTAGTTTTAGCTTTTGTTATATGGATAGCCAGTTTTTCCAGCACCGCTTATTAAAGAGGCTATCTTTCTTCCAGTGAACATATTTGACCACTTTGTCAAAGATAAGGTGGTTAAGTGTGTTTATAGTTGTAATTGTATCTTATAGTTTATTCCATTGTTGGTAGTTGTAATTGTATCTTATAATTTATTCCATTGATCTTCAGTTTTTATTTCAGTATCATGCTGATTTTATCCCAGTAGCTTTGTAGTATGATTTCAAGTCAGGGAGTATGATGCCTCCTGCATTGCCTTTGTTGCCCAGAATTGCCTTTGCTATTCTAGGTCTCTTGTGGTTTCAGATGAATTTTAGAAGTTATTTCTCTAGACCTGTGAGGCATGCTAATGGTATTTTGGTTGGAATTGCATTTTATCTGTATAACAATTTTGGAATAATGGCCATTTTCCCAATGTTTGTTATTCCTATCCATGAACAAGGAGTGTCTTTCCATTTTCTGAGATCCTCCCAATTCTTTTTTCAGAATATTGTAATTTTCATTGAATAGATATTTTACTTCTTTTGTTAGATTGATTCCTAAATATTTCATTTTTGGATGCTATTATAAAGAGGTTGTTTCTCTTATTTCTTTCTCAGTGAGTTTGTTGTTTGTGTATAGGAATGCTATTGATTTTTGATTGTTGACTTTTTACCTAGCTACATTACTGAATTTATTTATTACACCTAGGAGTCTTTCAATGGACTTTTGGGCATCTTTTATGTAGAGCATCATGTCATCTGCAAATAATGATAATATAACTTCTTCTTTTCTTATCCCTATTTCTTTTATTTTGCTCTCTTGTCTAGTTGTTCTAACTAGTATTTTCAGCACTATATTTAGGGATGGTGATAGTGAACATTCTGGTCTTGTTCCTCATTTTAGATTAAAAGCTTTCAGTTTTTGACCATTTAATATGTTGCTGGCTGTTGGTTTGTCATAGATGGTTTTTATCAGATTGAGGTAAAGTTCATGTATTCTGATTTTCTGTAGTGTTATTATCATGAATGAGTGTTGGACCTTATAAAAAGCTTTTTCTACATCTAATGATATGATCATGTGATTCTTATTGTTGGCTCTATTGATATGGTGAATTACATTTTTTGATGTGTGTATGTTGAACTATCCCTGCATTCCTGGGATGAATCTTACTTGGTCGTGGTGTACAATCTTCTTGATGATTTACTGCCTTCAGTTTATCAGTATTTTATTGATAATTTTTGCATCTATGTTTATTAGGGACATTGGCCTATAGTTCTCTTTTTTTAGTTGGGTCTTTCTCTGGTTTTGGTATTAGGGTAATGCTTATTTCCTGGAATGAGTTAGAGACAATTGTTTCCCTTTCAATTTCATTGAAGAGTTTGAGGAGTGTTGGCATTAATTCTTCCTTGTAGTTCTTGTAGAATTCAGCTGTGGATCCATCAGTACTTGTACTTTTCTTTGTTAGTAAAAGTCTAATTACATTTTAAATTCATTAACTGAAATTGGGTTATTCAGCAGACTTACATCTTCTTGATCCAGCATTGGTAATTCATATATTTCTAGGAATCTGTCCATTTCTTTTGTGTTATCAAACCTATGAGAGTAGAGGTTTTTGAAGTAGGTATTGTTTGATCTTCTGTATTTCCATAGGGTCTGTAGTGATTTCACTCTTTTCATTCCTTATTGCATGAATTTGATTTTTTTCTTTCCTCTTTTTGGCTAGGGGCTTATCAATTTTATTTATTCTTTCAAAGAGCCAACTCTTGGATTAATTAATTCTTTGTATTGTTTTCTTAGTCTCTATTGCATTAATTTGTGATCTGATCTTTGTAATTTCCTCCCTTCTTTGCCTTTAGGCTTGACTTGCTCTTATTTTTCTAGATGTTTGAGGTGTAGCATCTGGTTGTTTATTTGTGTTCATTCTGTTTTCCTGATGTGGGAAAGTGCCACAATAAATTTCCTTCTGAGGACTTCTTTCATTGTATCTGACAGGATCTGGTAAGTTGTATTTTTATTTTCATTTGCTTGTAGATGTTGTTTAATTTGTTCTTTAATTTCATCTGTGAACCACTGATTGATCAGGAGTATATTATTTAATTTCCATGTGTTTATGGAGATTTTTCAATTTCTTTTGTCATTAATTTCTAGTCTCATGGTACTATGATCAGACAACATGGTTGGGATAATTTCAATTCTTTTGCATTTACTTAAGCATGTTCTATGGGCTAGTACATGGTAAATTTTAGAGAATGTGCCATGTGCAGCTGAGAAGAATATGTATTCTGATGTTGTTGGGTGAACATTCTATGGTTCTTTTATTTCTTTGCAGGTTTTCTGCCTAGTTGATTGTCTTTTTTGTGTTAATGGGTGCTAAGATCTCCATTTGTAATTGTGCTATTGCTTATTTGATTTTTCATTTCTGTTAATATTTGTTTTATATAGCTGGTTATTCCTGAACTTGTTGCATGTATATTTAAGATTGTTATCTCTTCCACTTGAAGTTTTCCCCTAACTTGTATGTGCTGAGCTTTATCTCTTTGATCATTCTTTGCTTGAGGTTCACATTGTCTGCAAACAGAATAGCTACCCCTGCTTTTTGGGGGGTTCCTGTTACATGAAATATTGTTTTCCACCTTTTGACTTTCAGTCTATGAATTTACTTTTGGGTTAGTTGGGTTTCTTGTATACAGCAAATGGTTGGATGTTGTTTCTTGATCCATTCTGACAGTCTTTTTCTTTTAATTGGAGAATTGAGGCCATTTACATTAATGTTATAAATGATGGTATTGATTTATTTTTGTCATGTTATCTTTTCTTTATCTTTCTCCTCTTTTTAATTGTGGTTGGTGTTTTTTTCTGCTGTTGTTCTTGAAGTTGTAATTATTTTTATATCTATCTAGAATATGTTTCAGTCTTCTTTGTTAGGTGGGATTGGTGGTCCTGAATTTCTTTAACTGTTCTTTGTTGTGGAAGTATCTTATTTCTGTGTCAATTTTGAATGACAGTTTTTCAGGGTATATCAACCTGGGTTGGAAGCTGTTTCCCTTTAGAATATGAAATAATTCACCCCTTGTTCTTCTTGACTTCATTGTTTGTGTTGAGAAGTCTGCTGTGATTCGGATGGGCTCTCCTTTATAAGTGATCTGTCTCTTCTCTCTAATAGCTTTTAATATACTATTCTGGAGAATTTCTGGAATGTTGATTATTATATGTCTGAGTGTAGATTTATTTTGGTTATGGCTATTTGGAGTTCTATATGATTCATTTATGTCAGTTTCCTTTCCCATGTTTGGGAAATTTTCAGATATTACTTCTGTAAATAGCCTTTGATATAATTTGTGTTCTCACCTTGTTTTTCATTTATACCTATCAATCTTATGTTGTTTTTCTTTGCATCATCTTTCAACTGTTGAATTGTTATTTCCTGATTCCTTGTTTTTAAAAGATCTTTACGAGGAACAAGAAGGATTCTGCAGCAGCAGCAGAGGTGGTGGCTCCAGGGTACCCAGTTTGTCCTTCCCAGAGGCCTCAGCTGGTCTCAGTACCTCGTCATCATGCATAAGCTTGGCGTGTACACTGGGGCCTGCAGGCAAACAAGGATTGCTCAGGAGAATAACCAGACCCCAGGGCCCATGCTTTGTAGTACAGGATATGGCTTTTATGGGAAGCCTAGAACAAATGGAATGTGTTCTGTTTGCTACAAAGAATATTTTCAGAGACAGCAGAATAGTGACAGAGTGAGCCCAATGGGGAGATCTAGTGGTTCTAACAGTCCTACCTCAGATTCTGCCTCTGTACAGAGAGCAGACATTAACTTAAACAATTGTGACATTGCTGCTGGCAGCACACCTGAAAAAATCAAGAAATGTGCCTGTGGCTGCCTTACCTGTAACTCAGCAAATGACAGAAATGAGCATTTTAAGAGAGGACAACATAACTACTCCAAAAACAGGTGTCAGAGGCAGTTATTACTCAGCTCAGACCATCAGTTTCTCAGCCCAGTACTTCTCAAAGGGAAGAAAAAGCTCCAGAATTGCCCAAACCAAAGAAGAACAGATGTTTCATGTGTAGAAAGAAAGTTGGCCTTACAGAATTTGACTGCTGATGTGGGAATTTGTTTCATGGACTTCACCATTGTTCTGACAAGCACAACTACCCATAGGATTACAAAGCAGAGGCTGTAGCAAAAATCAGAAAAGAAAACCCAGTTGTTGTGGCTGCAAAAATCCAGAGAATATAAACTATTACTTGTGAAGAGACTGAAACTTTGTTTTTATTTTAATATATCATAGGAAAACATTAAAGAGTGGATGCATGGCCATTAAAAAAAAGATCTTTCCTTTCCTGTTTACTAGCTGCAATCTTGTTTTCCAGGTCAGAAAGTCTTTCTTCACTTCCACAGTTTTGCCAACTTTCAATGGAATTTTTGATTTCCTGGATATCTCTTTGAATCTGTTTCATGCTTTCTCTTTCTTTCTTATATTGTTCATTCAAGATTTCTGTCTTCTTGCAGTGTTCCTCAATTGTTTTAACTATGTCTTCTTTAGATGTGTTCATCATTTATTTTATTAAGTTTACCATTTCTTCTTTTATCTGGGATATTATTTCTGATCTGAGTTCCTTTCCAGCTTGCTGGAGTTGTTTCTTTACTTCAGTTGCTATCATTTCAGAAGTTATACGTGTATGTCTTATGGTTTTTTTTTCATGTCCATGTCTCCTAGGCTTGTTTGGGATGAGCTGGAGGTTTGAGATTGCATTTTGCTCTTTTGTTTTGTCATTTTCCTGTATTGCCCTGGGGAAGCTGAAGTCAAGGTCTCAGTTGTTTCCTGGGTTGAGAATATCTGTCCATACTGCAGGGAGTTTCCCCAGTTGAGTGGAGCTCATTCATCAGCCTTACAAGGTACCTCATGGCACATGTAGGCTCCTCAAATGTGGGACATACATTGTTCAGGCCTTGAGGACACCCCATGTGGTACTCTGAAACTCCCTGGCTGGTTGAGGTTGCTGGGTGGCACTCTCCTAGCTTCTGAGTGGCACACTGAGACTGAACAGCTAGCTGAAGTATGCTTTGCAGTGGCCTGTGCATGGTGCTGGTTTCCAGGTGGGTTTTACCTCCTGGTGAGGCCGATGATCTCCCTCCACAGTCCACAAATGGCCTTTTATATAGCTTTCATGGTTTCTTTTGCCATCGATTTCTACTTCCACTGTGCTATGGATCAATAATATGCACAGGACAATTTCAATTTCTTTGTTTACTGAAGCATGTTCTATGAGATAGTATGTGGTTTATTTTAGAGATTGTCCCATGTGTAGCTAAGAAGAATGTGTATTCTGATGTTGTGAGTGGAACACTCTGTAGATTTGTACTAAATCCATTTGTTGACAGGTTTTATTCATTCCTGATATTTCTATTTTGATTTTTTTGTTTAGTTGATTTGTCTATTTGTGACAGTGGGATATTGAAGTCTCCCATTACAATTGTGTCAATGCTTGTTGGATATCTTAGGTCTGTTAATATTTGTTTTGTATAATCCAGTATAGCAATATTTGGTTCATGTATATCTCTTGGAGTTTTTCCTTAAAAAGTTTATAGTAATATTTTTTGTCTCTTTTGATTAGTTTTTGCTTTATGAGCATTTTGTCTGTAAATACAATAGACACTCCTGTTTTTTAGGGGTTACTGTCACACAAAATATTGTTTTTCACCCTTTGACTTTCAGTCTATGAATTTCTTTTTGAGAAAATATGCTTCTTGTGTGCAGTTTATTGTTGGATCTTGTTTGTTTTCCAGCCTGTTTTTTTTTCATTGATGAATTGAGACCATTTGCATTGGCAGTTATAACATGTGTTGACTTATCCTTATCATTTTATTTTTCTGTCTTTCCCTCTGTTTAATTGTTTGCCTTGCCTGGTGGATTGTTTTTGTATTGGTGTTCTTGAAATTGTAGTCTTCATAACCTAAATTATTTTTCAGAATATTTTGGAGAGCTGGTTTGCTGGTCATGAATTTCTTCAGTTGTTCTTGGTTATGGAATTATTTGATTTCTCCATTGATTTTGAAAGATAGCTTTGCAGATTACATCAATCCATTTGGAAATGGTTTTCTTTCAGGACTTGAAATACTTCACTCCAAGATCTTCTTAATGAAAAAGTTTGCGTTGTGAAGTCTGCTATGATTCTGATGCACTTTCCTTCAAAGTGATTTGTTTCTTTTCACTAATACCTTTTAATAGTCTGTCCTTGAGATGACTTTCTGGAATCTTGATTATTGTATGGCTTGGTTTATTTTAGATGCATTTTGGACATGACTAATTGGAGTTTTATATTCTTCATTTATGTGTATGTTAAATTTTTTTCCATATTTGGGAAGTTTTCTGGCATTACTTCTGTGGACAGATGTTTTATGTCATTTGCACTGTTTTCAGATTTTCATTGCCTCTGGTCAATCTTATTTTGCTCTTCTTTGCATCGTCTTACAGATGTTGGATTGACTTTTCATGATCAGATCATTTCCTATTTTTTTAAAGAAATGTTTCTTTTCCTAATCTCTAACTGCAATTTTGTTTTCTAGATCTGATATTCTGTATTCACCTTGGTTTATTTGGCTGAAGATATTTTCAGTGGAATTTTAATATCCTTGATATCTGTTTGCCTTGGTTTCATGAATTCCATTTCTTCTTTATGTTGGGCATTCATAGTTTCCATTATTTTTCTAAGCTCATCCACTTTTTAAAATCTGTGTCTATTCTAGATTTACTGAGGATGTCCTTCATTTTGATCATCATCTATTTTTTTACCTGAGTGATTATTTCTGATCTGATTTTCTCTATGCTTCATGCATTTTTTACTTCAGCTGCTATCATTTGAGAAAATTCATATGGATGGCTCCTGATTTCTTTTCTTTCACTGTTCTCTGGACTGTCCTTGGGAAGTGGAGGTTTGGAGTTTCTGTATCTTGCCATTTTTAATTTTTTTAGATTTTAATCTATTTTCTGTGTTGGTGCTTGTAAATTGCTCATGGCAGGTAGATTTATCACCAATATTAAGGTTTTTCTAGGAAATTTATATTCCTCAGAGATGTCTTCTAGGTGTAGCTTGCTCTTGGTTTTTGTGACTGCCCCAAGATTATATCTTTTCAGCTCACTAGCAATTATAAGTTGATATCTATTTGGCTCAGCACCCAGTCTTTTGGTGCTGGACTAGGGTGATGATTACAACCCCAGACAATCATAGTGTTGTCATACAAGGGACAACAAATGAGTATAATAGGCATGACACCCTGGATAAACTAATTTGCAATAACAATAGCATGAAGCATGGCCTAAAAACTGACAAACTGTGGTAAGTATTTGGAATCTTTACCCATAGGAGTAAATCTACAGCTTTATAATGAAATCTGACATAAACCAAGAACTTACATGCTAGGAGTTTGTCCTTAGTTAGATCCTATGTGTGGAGGTTTTGGGGGAATCTGTGGAAAGGTGAGGCCTCATGAGGTGATTTCCACCATGCTGGCACTGGCCCAGGGAGACCTTAAGACCATTGTTCTCAGTTGTTAAGTAACTTCCCAGCTTTCAAAAACACTGGACTAGATTTGGGAGGCTTCACAGGGCCAACTGGACAAGGCCCAGGGACTTTCTTTCAATCCAGGGAGCCAAGGCCATGTGAGGTGAGTTCCAGTGTGCTGATGCTGCCCCAAGGAGAGCTTTGGATGATCATACCCAGCAGTTAGGAGCCCACCCAGCTTCCTGGAACACTGGAGGTGGTATAGGAGGTCCTGTGGGACTGACTGGGCCATGCTCAACAACCTCCATCCAGTCCCAGGAGCTGAGGGAACAGGAGGTCATTTCCAATATGCCTGAGGGAAGCTTTGGAACATTGTAAAAACATGGAAATATAGGAAAATGACAAAACGAAACACCAAAATGCAATCTCAAACTTCCAGCCCATCCCAAGAAAGCCTGGAAGCCACATACATGGAAGAAAATACTAGTCATACACTTGAAATGCCTGAAATGGTATCAACTGAAATAAAGAAGCAACTCCAGGAAGGTATAAAGGAATTCAGATCAGAAGTAATCTCCCAGGTAAAAGAAGAAATGATAAAAGTAGTGAAAGAAATATTATAGAATGCATCTAAAGAAGACACAGTTTAAAAATTAGAGGAACAATGCAAAAAGACAGAATCCCTGAATGAACAGTATAAGAAACAAACAGAATGAATGAAACAGATTCAAAGAGATATACAGGAAATCAAAAATTCTAATGAAAGTTACCAAAACTGCCTCAATGAATGTGAAGACAGAATTCAGACCCTGAAGACAAGATTACAGCTAGTGAATGGGAAAGGAATGATCTTTTAAAAATAACAAGGAATCAGGAAATAACAATGCAACAGCTGCAAAGAAAAACAACATAAGATTAATAGGGATAAATGGAAAAGAAGGGGACAACACAAATGATGTAAAGAGGCTATTTACAGAAGTAATAGCTGAAAATTTCCCAAACATGAGAATGGAAAGTGACATACAGATTAGTGAATCATATAGAACTCCAAATAACCATAACCAAAATAAAACTACACCCAGACATATAATATAATCACCTTCCCAGAAATCCAACATAAGAACAGAATATTAAAAGCTGTTAGAGAGAAAAGACAGATCACCTATAAAGAAAAACCTATCAGAATCACAGCGGACTTCTCAACAAAAACAATGAAGTCAAGAAGAGCATGGAGTGAAATATTTCAGATCATAA
>PVLA01012049.1:0-47622 GCA_004027455.1 Hydrochoerus hydrochaeris
CCAGGCCTCACTCTATCATCAGCACAACCAATGGAGGGGCTCTGAGTACCTGGGTCATCCGCTCACTGCCTCTCCAAACTCCTGTCCCACCTCCCTTGAGCCCTGACCCCCTGTGGACCTTTTTCCCACTCTAGAAAGATGTCAGTCTCTCTCTCTCCCTGGACCCTGTGAGTTTCGACTCTCTCGGCCTGTACAGCTTTCCTCCTCAGTGTGTCTGGCTCTCATGTCCTCCCTGCCTGCCCATCTGAGGTGGCACCTCCCCAGCACTCCTGACCTCATCACCTTACTGGCTTCTTTCACAGCTGGACTGCAACTGGACCTTTTGGTTCTGTCCTCAGCAGGAGTCAGGTCCCATGCCTTGGGGCACTCCTTCCTAGAGGACCCTGAGATGCTGGCCTGTCCCTATAATGACCAAGGACTCCCTCTGAGACATCCTACTGAGAAAAGGAGGTGAGACTCATCCTCAGTTGCTCAGAACCTGGCCCAGATGACATCAGGCTTCCAAACCATGGGACTTGGCCTGCCCGTGAGCTCTGAGCATTGGTGTCTGAGTTCCTGGCTGTGCTTTTCTACGGCTCTGTCCTCACATTTAACTTTCTCCTTCCCCTCAATACCCTGTCTCTTCCTTTCCTCAACTTGTCTGCCTCTCAAGAAAGGGCAGAGATGGAGTGAGAATAGCCATCCCAGGGCACAGCCTCGTCAGGAAAGCAGCGAGTCTTGTGCTTCTGCCCCTGGGACCCAGCACTCAGTGGGTGCAGATGGGAGCCTAGCAGCTGCTTTGTGTCTGACGCTGGCCCTGGTGTTTTGGATACGTGTTTGCCTGCTAGTCCTCAAGGGGGCTCTAGGAAGCAGATTTGGGAAGCATCATTTTCCAGCTGAGGAAGCAGGTTCAGAGAGGGAAGTGGGTTGTAAGGGCCTCAAGGGACAGAAGCTGGGCATTTGTGTCCTCAGGAAAGGCCATTCTACCCACATCAGGTTGAGGCCAGCTGGCAGGACTTGGATATCCTGTTTTTCTCAAGGCTGCTGTTGTTTGAGTTGGTTGTCATGCCTGGTATATTTGGCCTCTGTTAACCCGGAACAGCAAGACACTAGTCGGTGCCCACAGGGGAGGGCAGCACACCCTTGGGCTCCTGAGTCTCTGCCTCTTCCACTTGCCCCGTCCAACTCAGCAAGGGCTTGGTATGAGTGTGGCAGGGCCCTGAGGTTCTGGGGGCAGATGTTCCTCACAATGACTAAAGGCTCCACCACTCAAGCACAGAGCAGGTAGCTAGTGACACCCAGGTTCCAGAGCTCGGTGTGTCAGAGTCCTGCTGTGGCCTTGCTGTGGCTTGGCCTGATTCTCAGACCCTCTCCCCTGGCTGCCTGGATCAGGTGTTACAAACATGTAAACCCCTCTTCCCTAGTTGTGGGGGACAGAGCCAAGGGCTATGCCCAAATCTTGTGAAGAGAGTTTTTGCTTTGTTTTTCAGTACTACAGATTGAACTCAAGAACTCTTTATGTATGTTTATGTGTTCTCCCACTTGTCCACATTGCATGCAGGCCCCAGGAGACCAGTGTAGTCATCGGTGCAATTCACAGAGAAGGAACCCAGGTCACAGCCAGCAACCAGCACGGTTCTCAATGAGTTACATCTCCAGCCCTTTCTTATCTTTTTATTTTGAGACAGGTATTACTAAGTTGCTAAATTGCCCAGGCTGAGTTTGGAATTTTAATTCTCCTGCCTCAGCCTCCCAGACTGCTGGGATTACAGACATTGTACCATCAGCCTGATACAAGTATATCCTTACTGTCCTCCTAGTTTCTGGCTGTGAAAAACAGCCTTGAGGTGGGTATGGTGACATCAGGCCTGGCTCTCGGTCTAGTAAAATGGAATCTGTCTCTGGGTTTCAGTGGCTCCATGGCAAGCTGAAAGCCTGGAAAATCAAAGGAGGACTGAGGGGACTGAGAGATCCTGGCCTAGATTCAAGTCCTCACTGTGCTGGTTGCTGGCTGTGACCTGGGTTCCTTCTCTGTGAAGTGCACCGATGACTGCACTGGCCTCCTGGGGTCTGCATGCAATGTGGACAAGTGGGAAACACACAAGAAAGGCTCAGCACGAGGCAGGCACTCCATCCTCAGGGACAGTGGTGGCAACAAGGAATATGTTACTATCACAAAACATACATAAAGGGTTCTTGACGGTGAGTGGGGAGGTTGGTACTATCAGAGCCCATCTGAGTTCTGGGCCAGCTACTATTAGTCATCTCAGAAAGAAGAGTGGTGATAGCTCTGTGTTCCTCCTCCCCTTTCTTTTCCTCCTCTTCCTCTGTGCATGTAGGATGTTGCCATGCATGAAAGCACTTGTCTTTCAGGGGCAGAGGCCTTAGCCAGTAGGGTCCCGGGATTAGGTAAAAATTATTGAAAGTCTTCAGTGAGGCATTAAGGATTATGTGTCCCAGGCCAGTATGTTCTCTCTTCCAGTGTGACTGCTAATCCCCAGCTACAGCGGCTTCCTGCTACCACGGACCCAGCCCTTAAGCAATCAGCTGGCGTCTTTTTCTACACACAGGTTGGCTCCCTGACTAGGAACAGCCTAGGAAGGCATCCAAACTCGTGAGACCAGAGAAGGCACATGGTGTGGCTAAGGTCCCACAGGGTCTAGGGCTGGGATGGTTCTGAGGCTCTGCCCCCCTCATTTCTCTTCTCCTTGAGAGCAGAAGCAGCCCCAATCCTGCCTTCCTTAGGTTTGTTGTTGTTGACAACAAACATACAGACATGCATAGCCAGTGCACTCATCCAATGAAATGTCTTTCTTTTGCTATTACTCTAAAAATCTGAAAAGCTTCTCAACCTCTTGCCTTTGAAATTAATCAGGTAAGGCCATACACCCTGAATGCACCTGATCTAGTCTGAAGTCAGTAAGGTATTAATAATTCACTCACTTATTTTTTTTTAAGGTCTTCTGGAGTAACTTATTCTGTTGTCTGTTTATTATTTATTTATTTTTTGAAGGTAGTAAAATACAGCAGAACAAGACAGAACAAAGCCAATTGAGACATTGTAGTGAAATTGGCACAGAACTTCACAGCAGGTTACCAGGGTAACGGTAATAGGCACAATAGTACATCCCGTTCTCTTCACAAAAGCTGTTCTTTCAATCAGGTAGGGCAAAATGGAAGGAAATACCAAACTTATAAAAACAGAAAATTGAATAGAGCAGTACCATTAATCAGAACAGAGCAAAACAATAATAAAAATACTTGCCTTCAAAGGGATGGTAGAAGGAAATCCCCCTTATTTGCTATATTGCATATAGTCAGCCTCACAAGAGATTCTTAGATCTCTGGCTCCCACTTGCTAATGGGGAGTGGGGGGAATGGATGGATGTTTGAATTTCAGCCTACGCACTGGTAGGCTCACAGCTGCCTACCCGGGTGGCGAGCTGGCTGCTTGGTTTCTGAGTGCCCTAAGTTCCAACATGACGGGAAACAGGAGACGCTGATGGTTCCTGCCCTGGGGCAGCCATGGCTTGCCGGCCACAGTCATTACCAGGGTGGCAAGCTGATTGCTTGGTTTCCCAGCGTCCTAAGTCCCAACATGACTCAGATCTCAGGAGATGCTAATGGTTCTTGCCCTGGGGTGGTGGTGGCTTGCCCAGATGTTTGATTCTTATCCTGCAGCCGGTAGGCTCACAGCCACTTACCAGAGGGATGAGCTGGCTGCTTGTTTTCCCAGCACCTCAAGTTCCAACATGGCATGGATCTCAGGAGATACTGATGGTTCTTGCCCTGAAGCGGCCGCAGCTTGTCAGGCCACAGCCTCTTACCAGAGCAGCGAGCTGGCTGCTTGTTTTCCCAGTGCCCCAAGTTCCAACATGGCGTGGATCTCAGGAGATGCTGATGGTTCTCACCCTGGAGCAAATGCTGCTTGCCAGGCCACAGCCCTCACCCACTTATAATAGGTCTTAGTCTCTCACACTTGAACCGCCTGCTCTGGATTCTGGGAACTCCTTGCACATAAGAAAGATGAAAGTAACAGAATGTGTTCAAATAGCTTGTCACATTCAGAACTGTTAAATACAACAATTAACAAAATTATCATAATGTTAGAATCTAAAGACCTCTAAACTTTCAGCAGTTTTGACATTGCTATCTTTTTTTCTTATTTTAGAGTGACACAATCTACTTTCTCAGCCTTCAAACATGTCCTGAAGCCCTGTGCTCTGTGTCTGGATCCAGTGTTAGGTTACACAGCTCCTCCTCAAAAATGAGATGTCATGGACTAACTGGTAGACAGGGAGTTTCATACCACCCATGGAAAGCTCCATGATCATTCTGCCTGGACCTCCCAGAGAAAATTAAAGTGCAGATGGAAGACATTTTCAATGGCCGGCTCCTCCCTGAGTCTGTGATGGGGTAATTTGTGCATTTTCACTTTGGGTCTCCTCATGCTGGCCCAGGGTCTGGTCCACAGTGGGAGGGCAATGTTTGTGGAAGGTGAAAAAAAAAAGAGGGGCATGTGGGCGGGGGGACAGAGAGAGAGAGAAAGAACAAGGAAAGAAGGGTGGCAAGAAAGATAGAGAAGAGGAAGAAAATGAGAGATAGAGAGCTGATGAAAGAAGAAGAGAGAGAGATAGGGATGGAGAGAGAGAAAAGTGGGGAGGCCATCAGTGTCCTGACTGCAGCCTTGAGGGCTGGACCACATCTCTGGGGCCCCAGTGCCAGCACAGGGCCCGCTCAGCTCACAGATGAGCTCTGGCCATCTCCCTGACTGCCAGTGAATGAGCTCCACCTCCTCCAGACATAAGTCCCTCCCCATCCTGCAGTCAACTCCCCAGTATTTGACCTCTGATCTCCCTTGCCCTCCTCTTGCAGGACCTTCCTGGGAACATGGACATGCCTTCATTCACACATAGCTCACTTCTTTCATTTGCTCATCCATTTCACAAATTGTGTCATGCTAGAAATGTCACTGGACAGGATTCAAGGAGGTTTCTACTCCAGCCTTCCTAAAGAATTAAGTTTTAGGCTCACTGAGTCTCATCATAGAAATAGAATTTTCAGAGTGTCTTAGTTAAAGCATAAAGGGATTTATTAGGCCAAAATTTTAAAATGCTTACTCAAAGAAATGGAGAATATGTCCCCTCTAGAGAGAGAGAGAGACCCCTTATGATTGGAAGCTGGTTATATTTAGTTGGGGGTCTCCAAGATGAGTCATCTAGGCTGTGTATTCCTGATGCTAAGATCCAAACCATTACATTTTCATGTTTCTGAAGTTGATATCTGTTGCCCTTGAATATTGCTGCTTCCTTGAGGAGGGAGGTCTGGAAAGGAAATGCAATTTATAGGTGAAAAACACAGGTGTGAACCCTTAGGACTTTTTTTTTTTTGAGTGAGTGTATTTTCCTGAAATAAAAAACCCTTGAGTAACTTTTATTTTCTAAAACTTCAGGTTTTTAAAAAAGCAAAATTTTAAAATTCTGATTTTCCTTTTTACCTGTGTTTATGTTTGCTATCAGACCTCATTCCTTGTTGGAGACTGGGCTGTACAGTGTCAAGTTGCTAGACACAGGGGCCTCTGCTGCGCTGGAAAGGAGCATCAGCATGGTGCTCTGAAGCCAAGATAACCACAGCTGAGGCAGCCAAGGACACGGGCTGCTGACACCCCTACTCCAGAGCAATAAGGCTGCCAACCTTAGAGACAAGGTAGTTCTCTTAATTGACAAAGCTTACTGCTTGGAGAAGTTGGAACTGAGTCCCAAGGACTTCAGGGCTTGCCTCAGTATCCTCTTGAGATAGGATAGTACGCAGGAGACAAGGAAAACTGGAATATAAAGATTATACTTCAGAAAAAAAAAGTACAGCTATAAGACACAAGCCTACTTTATTTTTTCTCTTCTCCCTTTCACCTGCAAATTCACTGCTTTCACCTGTGAATAGACCACCTCGGCCTAGTGACTTAGCATTCTGGCAGTTGAGATATTGTCCTCCACCACCAGGCTCTGCACTTGGCATTTTTTTTTACACTTATATGGCATTTTTCATGGTCACCTTCTAGTGCTATTTGCACTGCCCTTTTGAAGAAAAGAAAATTTAAAAATTCAGAGAGTCAGTGAAAAAGTAGGATTTGAATTGAGGTCTATCTCTCTGTGAAGTTTTTACCTTTCATTGTTACACCAAAGAGCCACACAGGAGCCATCTCCTTCCAGAACACACACCTGCATCATGAGACTGATGCAAAGGGGGTGCTCAGGGCTTGAGTCAGATGGGTCCTGTGGGCTCAGTAACCCTGTTCATTGACACCCATTGACAAGGTCAGGGTTCCCAGGACCTCTGAGGCCAAGATTTTGACTTTCTGGAGTTTGAAGCATATGGTATTTTGGCATTCTCCCACCTGCTGAGGCCGATCCTGAAGCAAACCTTTTGCATAGAGACAGTGGCTTTGGAGCATACCTCATATACCAGAGCCTATTCCTAATGCAGAGGAGAGGTAGGGCAAAGTTTTCAGGGCATGCTACCCTTACTTGGCACCCTCTTTCTTTAGTTCTGAAAGGCTTAGAGCCAGACCTCCTCCCTGGTTTTACTGGAATGCCACCATCCTGGGGAATAGGATCTCATCAACTCAGACAGTCCCCAAGAATCATCAGACTATAATGGGACCAGCCATAAAATGTGGAGGGAGGTATTCGCTATCTGTCTCTCCTTTCAACCGTATGCCCCATGCTGACACCTATTCTTGTGGGAGATTTCCTTCTCATCAGATGGGCTGTGTCTGAACCCCAGCACTAGTGAAGGGAATGTGCAGTAGTGAGAGACTATTAAAGCACAGATGGGAGCCACAGCCACCTACCATGGAATGAGAGAGTTCCACAGTGGCATTCAATGTTGCATACCCTTACTGTGGTCCTTCTGGGATCCCATCTTCATCCTACAGGCTTGAGGCTGCAGAGTTTGCCTGACAGCAAAGAGAGATATAAGAAGAAAATTAGAAGATAAAGATTAGAAATTTTAGATACTATATAATAATGTTACAGGAAATGAACTGGACATGAGAAGGAACAGCATCAAAAAGGTTTTAGGAGGCAGCAGTTTGTTACACCAGTGGGCCTGATTGGGATCACATCCAGAGTCAGAGCCTCCCCAACCTCAGAAAAAAAAGAGTCAGAGCCCCACCCAGCAGGGTTTCTGGCTTTTATGGAAAGAGTAAGCAGGAGGTACAGAAGCAGATTTGGTGCATTCTGATTGGAGGGGCTAGGTGATATCATAGGTTGCCAAGGGAGTGTAAGCATCTCAGGTTATAAGGTTACATTGCAAGGCCATCAGTTAAACAAGCATGGCTTAGACAAAGAGGGGAATGTTCTTTTATCAGGCTTACTCAAACATGTCTGTTTGGTTTGGGCAGGCATTTTTGGTGGGCTTTTATTTTTAAAACTTAAATTTTGTCTTCATTTCCCCCCTCTTTTAGTTAGTCAGGAAAATCATTTTCAGAAAAGTTGGTATTTAAGGTTGTATAAGAAGTACCAGACCTGAGGGTCATCCAGAGGCTGATACTGTTTATTTGCTTTGGAATAAAGCAGGTAAGCCTTTTTTTTTTTAATTTTGAGGAGAATAAAACCAAATGAGAGAAAACAAAATGGAATCAGTCAAAACAAAAGGATGGAGAGAAGACAAGATGGCCTACCAGTGAGTAACAAAATACAAAGCCTCCCAGGAGAAACAACTCATTTGCCAGAATAAAACACCCCAGAGAGACCCAGACAGAGGGAGATGGATCCTCTAGACACAGGAAGAAATTAAAATGTAAAAAAGCTTGCCAAATACTTCAGGACTACAACTGAAACAGCTAAAAATAATGGGACACAGCATTTTCGTGGTGACCTGCCAAGTATGCGCCAGCTTGAATCCATACCAACAGGCTGAGCTGCTCAAACTCGTTCCCACCGCCACTCACAGGAGGCACAACAGCACTGAAGTTGGGGGTTGGTGAGCTCAGCAGAGAACAGAGCTGATGAAGGGACCTTCATTGATCCACAGTCAGTGCTGGGAATGAGACCCCCCCCCTCACGGGAAGGACCCAACCAAATGGGTGACATGTTGGAATCAGGCAGGAGGAGCCTGAACTGGGAGCAACAGTGACTTCTGTTGGTTCCTCCCTCCCCAGAGCAGATATGTGGGATTTGCTTGGACTGGGCTGCACCCCTGGCCGTGACCCAGTGAGTTGTCCCAAATTGATTCCCTGCAACTAGCAAGCACTAACTGGGTGAAGGCCCCTGAAGTTTGGCTGGCCCAGTGGGGAGGGGCAGGCAAACGCAGCCACTGCTTACACCTCAGTGACAAAAGCAGGCAAGAGAGGGCAGAGTTCCCTTGCCAGCATGCTTCAGAGGAAACATGGCCAACAGGGAAGGGTGCTGGGACCTCCACTGTAACCTGTGTGGAGGAAGCAGGGACCATGACAGGAGAGAGAGGCAAAAGGAGGCCCCCAGCCCAGAAGCCTGAGAGCACTGATCCAGGAGAGGAAAAAACAAGGGAGACTGAGGGCGGCAAATATACAACATCAGACATGGCTTCAATGGACATTAAGAGATATCTTTGGGACCTTGTAGACGAGCTCAAAACTGAAATATTAAATCAGGTAAAGCAAGATATGAGTAGAGTAATAAAAGAAATGCTCTCAGGAAGCATCTCTCAAGATGATAAAGATGGAAGAAAGGAGGAACACAAAAAAAGGAGAGAAACATTTGATAAAGAATATAAAGAAAATATAGAATACATGAAGCAGATTCAAAGAGACTACCAGGAAATTAAAAATTCCATTGAAAGCTGGCAAAACTCCTTAAAAGAAACTAAAGATAAACTATCAAAACTTGAAGACAAGTTTGCAATGTGTGATCATGAAAGGAAAGATCTCTTAAAAACAACAAGGAAACAGACATTAACAATACAAAGGCTAGAAGATGACAAAAGAATCTACAATTTAAGAATAATAAATGTGAAAAAAGAAGCAGGAATACATACAGGTGAATTACAAAGGCTATTCACGGAAATAATTAAGGAAAAATTCCCAAGCATGGGAAAAGAAAATGACCTTTGGTTGTATGAAGCATACAGAACTCCAGCCACCTACAACCAAAAGAGATCTACACCCAGACATATAATAATCAAGATACCAGATATTCAATATAAAAACAGAATATTAAAAGCCATCAGAGAAAAGAAACAGATTACCTATAAAGGTAAGTCCATCAGAATCACGACTGACTTCTCGACACAGACCATCAGATCAAGAAGAGCTTGGAATGAAATATTCCAAGCCCTAAAAGAAAATAACCTCTAGCCCAGATTGATGTAACCTGCAAAACTGTCATTAGAAATTAATGTAGAAACAAGATGCTTCCATGACAAAGAGGAACTGGGGGAGTTTGTGACCACCAATCCAACCCTACAGAGAATACTTAAGGACATTCTAGAGAGAAAAAAAAAAATACCAGGATTTTAGGAACAGTGGCAGAAAGGCCTCATTGAATGGGACAGGCAGTAGAATGGAAACTAGACAAACAAAGGCAGAAAAATAGCATAGCAGAAATGAGGCAGAGAAGGATAACTAGAATCTCAAACATAGATGGCCTTGATACGCTATATTGTTAATAGTGCACCAGGATTTAAAATCCACATTACTCACACTACTCTGCTTAGATGTATTATATTCTGTTCCAGTCATTCTACCTGTACTAGATTTGAGGTCACAGACAGCAATCCCAAAAATAACAGGATATAGTATGGTAATCATCCTTAATTTCCTATTAACTTAATCTAAAGTTCTGTAAAACCTACACTGTTTTACCATGACTGATCGTAATTGAATCTGGTTTGTTAGATCACTGTTTTGTATTGGTAGATTTTATTCAAAGCTGTTATGATTGATAGTATCAAGTCTGAGAGTATAGGCAACTGCACTTAAGATGACAAGATCCACTAGAATATCCACTATGGTTTGATTATTACCTGCCTTTGAAGTTTTATACTGTCTACAATGTTTTATTTTTACTAATATTGTTATTTACTGCTTTACCCAATTATACTGCTATATTGAATTATGCCTGATGATATAGACATTCTATTGAAGATAATAAGAAACAACACAGTAATCATTGTAGATCACCTTGTACTGTGGTTTTATATGACTTTTTCATTTCATGTGTTTATAGGAATTTGTTTTGTTTTGTCTTGCTAAGTTTTGTTTTTCCCTCTAATACAGAAAGGATAGAAATATATGTAGAGACTCATGCATGTGTAGCTGTTTACACTCTCACTGTTTGACTATCTACTTTGTATGCTTTAATTTTGTAACTTGAACAACTATTTCTAAGAGGACAATATGTAATTTATCAACTAGTGATTTCTTATTGTTTATCTTTTTTTTTTGGAATTCTGTATTATCTCTACCCTTTACATGTTTTTGTTTCTCTTTAAATAAAAAAAAGGATGAACATAGTATACATGACTTAAAACCAAAATACAAAGTGATCTACAATGGCTACCATGATGTCTTTTGTTATCCTCAATAGAATTGCCCATATCATCAGGCATAATAAAATTGAACATAGCAGTACAGAACAAAATCAATAAAAACAAAACATTGGAAACATTATAGGACTTCGAAAGAGTAGTCAAATCAGAATGGTAATGAATCTTATTGTCTTCAGAGTACTTGCCTATACCTTCAGACTTGATGCTATTAAACATAAAAGATTTGAATAAAATCAGTCAAGACAAGACAGCCATCAAACAAAACAGTTTCAAATAAAACCAGTCAAAACAAGACAGTGAAAGCAATACAGGGCTTCAAATTAAGTTAATAGGAAAACAAAAATAGTTAACCATAGTATATCCTGCTATCTTTCGAATAGCTGTCCATGCCATCAAATCTAGTACAAGTAGACAAACTAGAACAGAATATAACCAAACTAAACAGAGCAATGAAAACAATATGGATTTCAAATCATGATACAAGATTAACAATGTCCTTGCCTTCCCTTCTTAGACAATTCCTCCCCTTTTACTTTCACAGGGTGCATTGTACATTTTGTATCCCACTAATTCCCTTAGTTTTTAGATTAGGGAGGCAACCCACTATCTACCTAAGTGGTTCTGAACCTTTTTACCCCTGAGCATGATCTCAAGTTGTATCCATTTACCTACAAGAGCCTCAAGGTTTTCCTTCCTTATAGCTGAGTAGTTCTCCATTGTTTAAAAGTGTTATGTCTTTCCAACCAATCTGCAGCTGATGGGGGAGCTATCCCCACTTTTTTCTGGTTCCCTGTCATATAGCGCATTATTTTCTCATCTTTGACTTTCAGTCCATAAACCCTCTTTCAGGTTAATTATATTTCTTATATAGAGCATCTTGATGGACCCTATATCCTGATCCATTCTGCCTATGTTTCTTTTTATTATTGTATCAAGGCCATCCATGTTAGTGATTATGGCCAACCTTCTCTGCCATGCTATTTTCATGTCATTGGTTGTCTACTGTTCCTCTTCATTCCAGTGTCTTCCCTGTTCACTGAGCCCCCTCCGCCACTATTCCTGAAACCATAGTCTTTTTTTCTCTCTCTAGAATGTCCTTCAGTATTTTTTGTAGGGTTGAACTGGTGGTCATGAACTCCCCCAGTTCCTCTTTGTCATGGAAGCATCTTGTTTCTCCATTAATTTCTAGTGACAGTTTTGCAGGGTACATCAATCTGGGTTGGAGGTTATTTTCTTTCAAGGCTTGGAATACTTCATTCCAAGCTCTTCTTGATTTGATGGTTTGTGTCAAGAAGTCTGTCATGATTCTGATGGGTTTTCCTTTATAAGTAATCTGTTTCTTTTCACTGACAGTATTCTGCCAGTGAATACTTTTAGTATTCTATTCTTGTGTTGAATTTCTGGAATCTTGATTACTATATGTCTGGGTGTAGATCTATTTTGGTTATAGCTGGCTGGAGTTCTATATGCCTCATATATCTGAATATCATTTTCTTTTCCTATACTTGGGAAGTTTTCTTTAATTATTTCTGTAAATAGCCTTTGTATTTCATTTGTGTTTACCCCTACTTCTTCACTCACATTTTTTATTCTTAAGTTATAGATCCTCTTGTCATCTACTAGCCTTTGTATTGTTACTTCCTGGTTCCTTGTTATTTTTAAGAGATCCTTCCTTTCATGATCACAAGTTGCAAACCTGTCTTCAAGGTTTGATAGTCTATCTTTAGTTTCTTTCAAGAACTTTTGCCAGCTTTCAGTGGAGTTTTTAATTTCCTGGTAATCTCTTTGAATCTGTTTCATGTATTCTAGATTTTTTTTATATTCTTTATTGAAGGTTTCCTTCCTTTTTCTGTGCTCCTCTATTCTTCCATCTGTGTCTTCTTGAGAGGTGGCTAGCACTTCTTTTATTATTTTTCTTATATTTTTCTTTACTTGTATTAGTATTTCTGTTTTAAGTTCTTTTATAATTTCTTGGAGATATTTCTTTATGTCAGATGCTGTTGCCTCTGAAACCATGGTGTGCAACTCCCAATCTCTTCAGCATTTACCTCTCCTGGGCCAGTACTGCTTGGGTTGGAGGCTGGAAACTGCCTTTTGTTTCTTCCTCTTGTTGTGTTTCTGGTTTCTTCCAGACAAGTGGATAGTGGGGCCCCCGGCACTTCCTGTATTGGTTATAATTACTCTGAAGCTTGCTGGCTAGGGATTGCTGCCCCCCCCCAGTCTGCTGGTGACCACTGGAATACAAGCAGGGGCAGAGCAGGCTGAATTCTTCCTTCTGAGCTGGTCAACCACTGGGAGTCTTAACCATGTTAGTGTGTATGGCACGGTTGGGGCCCATTAGAGATAGCTTTAGGGAAACCTCAGCCTTGGTGCAGGAGTGGGACTCAGTCCAAGCAATTCTCACCAAGTGGCTGAATGAAGCCAGCTGCAGTCTGGTTCCTGGCTTATCCTGCCCGACTCCAAAATGGTGCCCGGCAAATCACTCACTCCTGCAGGAGGACTGAGTCCCCCACACTCACCATGAGCTGGTGCAGTTCTCCAGTCCACCACTCCCCTCCATGACCTCATCCTCTTGCCGAGGCCTTGGGCTTGCCAACCCCCAACTTCACCATGTTGGTGCATCTTCAGATTCCAGTGATGTTTCTCACACAGTGGGACCAGCTCCAGTGAGAGCACATTTGGCTACTGCCTTCTGTCCAAGTTTTTCTTTTTCTTTTCTTTCTTTCTTTCTTTCTTTCTTTCTTTCTTTCTTTCTTCACTTTACTTTCTTCCTGGGCTGAGAGGATCCATCTCCTTCCCTTTGGTCTTCTCCAGAATGCTATATTCCAGCCTCTGAGCTGTTTCTCTAAGAGAGGCTTTTTACTTTGCTGCTTATTGATCTGCCATCTTCCCAGCTTCAGGAAGCCAGTTTAATAGACAAGGTCCTACCATGAATATTAGTAGTAGGACTATCAGGATTTCTCAGTAGGGTCCCCAGCTACATATCCCAGTTTCCTAAGGAGCTCCACCAATAGGAGTTTTTCTGCCTGTCTCGGAATGCTGGCTAATGTGTTCCTGCAAATGATGAGCAATCTCCTTGGCCATGGGCATAATAGCAACATTGCTCTTCTAAGAACAGGCACGTGCCTGTTCTTGTACAGTGAAAAGTCTAAAGCTCTGTAATTTTGGAGGTCCATGCAGATAAGGAGTCAATTTGATCTTGTAGTATGTGGTGTGCTCCCTGCACTACTGTAAAGTCATCTTCTATTTGGGAACCTAATTGTGAATACTGTCATTGGCCCACATTTAAAGCTGTAGCACTGAGGGCCACATCTGCTACTATGGCCACCCCTGCCAAGATTGGGTAATACACCCAATCTTGTTTTCAGCAGGACTGGTGGGTATGGGTAGGCCCTTGTTGGACTGAATAAACAGAGAGGTTAGATAATAGGTAGGTGAGGACACAGAGACCCATTTTTGAACCTGAGGACATCCAGGGACCCCATCCAAGCAAATAATGAAAGTTCCATGAGGGGTCATTAGGGAGCCTAAGTTGGCAGCCAGAATGATTACATAGTCAACTGAGATGTTTGGTTTTGTAGAGCCACCTAGAAGTCATGAGGCATTTCCCCATACCTTTGTTGGATGTGACTGGAGTAACCAACCAGGGTTAGAGGTAGACTTTAGAAACTTTTATCACTGTGGGAGTGGTCAAAATAATTACATGGGAGCCCCTTGACATGGGTTGTAGGGTTAGGCCCAGGGCACAGTAGGAAAGAGCTGTGAGGGAAACACAGAGCCACCAGTCATTCCCTAATTCGGGATCTAACATCTGGAGGATCTGGTGGGTCTTGTTAACTAAGGATAAGTGGGTGTTGGCAGCCAATAAGGTTTGTTTTGGGCTCAGGGGCCAATTGGAATAATGGTGTCTTCAGGGTAGGAATTTTGTGTGGGATGGAAGGACCTAAACCTTTTTAATTATCAAGACAGTTGTTGGGTCTTTTCCTCTTCCATCTACCTGTACATTCATCTGGCAACCAAACATCCATTTCTGATGAGTGGGATCTTTAATGTTATACCTTATGAGATTACAGGCTTCCTGTGGGCAGTTTGGGTCAGATGGTTGCTGGATCATCTGATTACTCAGATACCTTATGGCAAGTCCGAGTGAGTACAGAACCAGTTTCCCAACCAGTCCCCTGCCAAGGGGCCTTTAAATTCAGGGTTATCAATGACACAGCAGACATAACCTGATGGGGAAAGCCTGGACTTCTGATGCCACTCAGGGTAGGTATATTTGTTATTGGTACAATACTCTCATTCTCTCTCTCATTTTAAGCCTCTGAATCCTTTGAAATAGGAATCCCAACTTGTGTTTTTGGTTTGAATAGGATATTCATCAAAATACAAATATACATTAGGTTGGGAGGGATCCCATTTAGTCCAACTGAGGACTTGGTCCATGCCACAGAGTTGAGTTAGGAGTTCCTTTTCCCGAGTTTGTCTGGCAGATGTGTGGGCCAAGAAGCCTAACAGGAACAAATGTTGGTTACTAATGGCAGTCATCTTGACCTTTCAACTAAGAAAGGCAATTTAGAGTTCACAATACAGCAGATACACCAATGTAAAAGAGAATGAAGGTGACCTTTGGGGGAACTTTCCAATCCTCTGGAGACACAGCACAGAGCTCTAGGGAAAACACTGAGATTAACAAGAGGAGAGGGGTTAGAAACCAAACTGGGTAGCAGAACATGAATTAATCAGGGCAGATGCTCCAGGGTACAGTGTCTCTGGCTTCAACCATTTGTACACTTGTCAGCTTCCAGAGTGACAGGAGCAGGGCTTTCAGCACATTGTTTCCTCAGGATTGTCTTCAGGGGAGTTGTCTTTCCAGCAGTCTTTTGGTGAGCTTTCTTGATCTGAGAATGATGGATCCACTGCTGGATTTCAGAAACTTTTATCACTATGGGTACACTTCAAAATAATTACATAGGAGCCCCTCCAGGCAGATTGCAGGGGCTCATTTTTCCAATCTTTTACCTATCTTAGGTCCCCAGGGTTGAAAGTGCATGTGGCAGGGAGTGTTCCTGTAGGGTCGCCTGGTCTTTCAGCATAGTCTCATGTATTTGAGAATAAGTTTTTCCTAGCAAAGGAAAAACTACTTTTTCCTGTAGTGTCTTGGTTACTTTTCTCTCATTGTTGAGACAAAATATCTGATACCAAAATGGAGGAAATAAAGGTTTATTTATCTTACAATTTTTGGAAATTTCAGTCCATATTCATCTGATTTCAAGGCAGGGTGGCTTGGTTGAGAGGCAATTGTTCATGGTGGCTGCAAAAGCAGAAAAAGCACATCTTCTTCCCTTCCTTATAAGTATGCTGGTTCTGCCCCTGGGTGGGTGCAGCTCTCATATTGCCAGCCCAGGGCTAGACAACAAACCAATCACAAGCGCTAGATTCAGCCACCTCCATGACTGCATGGTGCTTGGGGGGCCACATAGACAGAAACCATAACATGTAGGGATATGTTTCCTAACTGGTGTAAGTCTCCCTAGAAACCCCAATTATAGGAGGGAATTTCCCATATAAAACTTCAAAGGGTGTATGTCCTATAGTTTCTGGAAAATTTTAGATCTTAAGAAAGGCCAGAGGGAATAAATCTACCCATGAAGCCTGTGTCTTTTAATGATACTTAGTATTGATATTAGAGTTCTATTCACTCTTTTAACCTTTCTAGAACTTTGTGGCCTGCATGCCATAGGTAGATTCTATCTGATCTTTTGTTCTTTAGGCAGATTTTGGGTTATTTCTTCCACAAATGTGGGCCAACTGTTGCTCCCTATGGTGAGGGGTAGCCAATATCTTGAAGTAATTTCTCCCAGTAGTGCTCTACAAGCCTCAGTGGCTTTTTCTGTTCTAGTGGGTAATGCCTTCAGACATCCAGAATAGGTAAAGATGAGCACCAGGAGGTATTTATAACCTCTGTATGGTTTTATTCTGTAGAGTTTATTTGTAAGTCTTCAAAAGCTAAAGTCTAGTATATTGAATACCTGGTGGAGAATTTGGTCCAGATATAGTTTCAGTCTTCGCACAGATTTGACATCTCTGACTAAAAGAGGCACAGACTGAGGCCAATTTAAGGATGTAATAATAGAGATTTAAAAGTGATTCATAGCAGTTTTATCCCATTGGTGATGTTGTGGTGATATTAGACCAAAGCATAGGCCAGATTCAGAGGGATGATTATCCAATCATCTAGTAAATTCCACACACCATTTGCTTCTTTCTGTTGTGCCCATATATTTTCTTCCTTTGATTATCAGAGGGGCTCACCCTGAAGGCTGAGGACAGCATCAGTGGATATTTCATGTCAGGTTTCCAGATTCTGTTTTAAATCATCTGTCTCCCACATGGAGCCCTCTGCTGCAAATTTGTCATTTTTCATCTGTTTTGTGATTGCCAAGAGTAAAGCTGTCTTTTACTTTTTGGTGCACTTTACAATGGTGGATAATGGCAACCTTTTTAGGTTTCCATATTGCAATCAGGAGTTGAGAATTTTCATCTTTGTTTTTAATTTGTTTTCCTGTCACCATGAGGAGTCCATGGTCCTTATATAGCATTTGATGAACATGAACAGTGGCAAACACATACCTAGAGTCAGTCCAGAGGTGTACTTTTTTTTCTTTGCCTTGTTGAGAGCTTGTACTAAAGACCACAGTTCAACCCATTGAGCTGACTAGTTCTGCAGAACAGGCCTGGCTAGGAGCACCTCCTCCATGGTAACAACAGCATATCCTGATGCTTCCTATCTTTGACCAAGCTACTTTCATCAGTAAACAGGGTGTACTCAGTGTCAGTCAAAGTCTCACCTGTAGATCTGGTCAGTTTATAAAGCAGTTCATCAGTAAAGGTTAGGCAGTCATGATTAGGAAGCCCAAACTCAGTGGGCAGGAAAGTGGCAGGGTTTAGAGGTTTGACCTCTAGAAGTGAGTCAGAGATTTCCACCAGTAGTCCTTGATATTAAGTGATACAGTTGTTCAAAAGTCATCAGTGCCCTCAGTTGCTGAGTAATTCTCAGACAGCATGTGACACTTGGACTGTTAGGTTTTGTCCCAAGGTCAGTTTGTCAGCTTCTTTGATCAAGAGGACAATTGCCAGCAGTGCTCCCTAGCAGGGAGGCCAACCTTTAATCACAGAGTCCAGGTTGTTTGACAAATATGCAATGGGTCTCTCCCAAGGGCCAATCTTCTGGATTAGGACCCCTGATGCTTTGTGTCTTTGATCATCAACAAATAGGTTAAAAGGCCTAGTTACATCAGGAATGCCTAGTGCTAGGGCTGCTGACAGCACTTGTTTTATGGTTTGGAAGGATTTAGTTTGTTCTAAAATTGAATTTAACAGTTGTCTTTCATTTTCTTTTCCTGCCAACATGTCATATAGAGGCTTAGCCTTCTCAGTGAATTGAGGTATCCAAATTCAACAGAAGCCTGAAACACCCTGGAATTCTCAAAGCTTTTTTTTTTAATTTTCAGGCCTCTAGATGGAACAGACAACTTCTTTTCTCTCAGGATTCAAGCATCTGAGTCCTTTCTCTAAGTTAAACCCCAAATAGCACAATTTTTTTTTTTGCGTATTTGGGCCTTTTTCCAGAAAACCTTATAACTGGCAGCCAGCAGATGGTGGAGAAGGGCCTGTGTTCCCTTCCAACAGTCTACTTTACTTGGGCTGCTGATCATTATATCATCAACATACTGTATGAAAGTACAATTAAAGTCAGCATGTGGAAATTTGGTCAGGTTTGCAACCAATGCTTCCCCCAAAGTGGAGGGGTGGTAACTCTTGAAACCTTGTGTCAAACAAGTCCAGGTGAGTTGGGCTTTTTGTCCTGTTTCTGGGTCTTGCCTTTCAAAGACATATATTGGGCTGGGGATTTAGCTCAGTGACATAAGCACCTGCCTTGCAAGCAAGCGTTTGTGAGTTTGAGCCCCAGTACTGATTAAAAAAAAACAAACGGATTTACATTCAAAGCCCTATAATAACTGGCTGACAGGTGTAATTCATAGAAGAAAGCATCTTTTAGGTCTAGACAAGTTAACCAGACAACATCTGGGGAAAGAAGTCCCAGTAGGGTGTATAGGTTGGGGACTATTGAGTGCAGGGTTGTAGTAGCAAAGTTGATGGCACAGAGGTCTTGCACTGGCTGGTAGTCTCTATTGGATTTTTCACCGGGAGTAGTGGAGTAATCTAAGGTGATTTTTCAGTCTATCAGGACTCCAAATTGCTTCAGGTGAGAGGTGTGGGAATGAATACCAAGTCAAGCCTCTAGTGGCATTGGGTACTATTTAATAGTGATAGGGTTGGGCTGGAGATTTAGCTCAGTGGCATGAGAACCTGCCTGGAAAACGTGAGGTTGTGAGTTCAATCCCTGGTACCGAAAAAAAAAAATAGTAATAGGGTTTGCATTGGAGCAGAGCTCGATTGCCAAAGAGCCATGATTGATGATGAGCCCAGGGGTTAGTCCTCTGCCCATACTTCTGGGAATAGGTCTCTTAAAATCTCAGAGTTATAGTTATAAATGCAAGCTGGTATAGGTATCATTCTTATTCTTGGGGGACAGTCAGAGTCAATATCAAGTCCAGGACAGTGGATCCAAGGATGAGGGAAGCAGGCTGTTCCTAATTTAGAAAGGAGGTCACAGCCCTCAAGCAGAATGGGGCACTCAGGCATGTACAGGAACTCATACTTGATAAAAAATCTCATGCTATCTGCTCTGGCAGAACTTCATTTCAGTGAGGGCTCCAGTGGCACCAGTTACTTGGATCTTCTGAGAGGTTAAAGGAGCAACTCGCTGGGTCACAACTGAATGTTTGACCCCACTGTCTGCCATGAAAGTTATAGATTTTCCCCAAATTTTGGCCATGACTGTGGGCTCCCAGGGGCCTAGTCTGATAGAGCCTGGTGTGTCCTATTTGTTATTATAGAGAACCCTTTCTCATCCTTCTCGCAGTCCAAGAAGGTTTATATTTGTAATCCCAAGGAAAAGTTATTGGAATTCTAGTGAATTAATTCCAATCTTCCACTTCCAGTGCAACCCATGGTGAAAATAAACACACTAAGACATATATACAGTTGTGGGGAGCCAAGAAGACCTAAGTCCAGCCGAGATAGTGGTTCACTAGAACAAAGACCCTAACCCAGAGCCCAATCCAAGTTTTATCAATACTCTATGAGGAGAGTGACTTGGGGATGAGTGACAGTGAGAGTGGCGGGAAATACATGACTGCCCTGACTACTATGAGCTGGGTAGGTAGGAGGTCTGAGATCACCTCTACGATATGCAGAGGGCAAGAAATGCAGAGAGAATAATCTGCATAACACAACTGAGGTAGGAGTAAGTGCCTCAGTTCTGATGTATAATCCTTTTTGTCCTGGGAAGTCATGGCCTCCTTCTGGAGGCTCAGTCCCAGCCAACAGCATGAAGCGTGGCTCTCCATCCCGCGTAGCTCAACTATGCATTTGGGGAGTCACTGGGAAGGGTAACACTGACCTGTCACTTTGCCTCAGAGATTACACATCAGCTCCTCAGCCAGCCCAGTTTACATTGCTTAAAGTCTATTGATGGACAAAGAAATAACCTAGCCAGCTTTGTACATATCAACACATGGAGATAGGGACAGGTTTATCCAAAATGGGGATAGTTGCTCTTCTTTTCAAGGAGAATCCTCTGGGTGGTTCCCCACAATCATCATCAAAGAGAGGGAGGAGAAGCTCAGACTGGGGTGGCCTCAGATATTCAGGTTTCTTTGTGTCTCAGCTGGGGCACTTATGTTTCCAATGTCCTAACTTTACAGCGAGGGCACTGGTCTGCTGTCAAAACATAAGGTCTGCCACCAGTTTTTGGCTGTGAAGCTTGAGGGGCCCCTTCATGTTGGTTGCCACAGTGGGGTTGGCCTTAGTGTCACACTTCAGAAACTGGCTTCCCTAGCATTTCAGTTAGGAAGAATGCTTTCTGCTGGGCCTTGCAGTCTGCCTCATACCATTGTTCCTTCTTCTTCTCACTCAGTTTATGAAAACTGTCTAAGCAATATGAAGTAACTGGGTGGCATTCATGCCAGCAAAACCATCAACCTTTTGGATCTTCTTTCTAGTGTTGGAGACTGACTATGCAACAAAGGCTGCATTGACCATCTGTTGATTTTTCAGGTACTTCTGCGTCAAAGAGAGTGTAGACCTGGTAGTTTTCACAGTCATAAAGTTTGGCTGGACTTTCATTGGGTTCCTGAGTGACTTCAGTCACCTTGGACATGTTTATTGGCTTTTTACCTCCTGCCTTGAGTCCTGCAAGAGGGCTGTGCAATACTGATCTAAGGCCTCATGACCTTCTACTGTATTGTAGTCCTAGTTTAGATGTACTTGGGGGAGGACTGTGTTTACCCAAGTGTCAGAATCAATCACAGTGGTGGGGACTTTTGACTTCAGCCAAACTTGGGCCAGCAGTGGGGGCATCAAGGCTGGCTGGGCAGCTTGGGGTGCATGTAAGGAGGAGGCATGTCAGACTTGGGTTAGGGTTAGGTCAGGTAAGAGAGGATAAAGTTTTTTGGTTTAGAACAGTCATGAGAGGGTTTCAGATGATCTTAGGAATTTGTTTTGGTAACCAAGATGGCCTTTTGCTCATGTCGTGCACAGGTGCAGAGCCAAAGCAGCAGGATTTGACATAGGTTAAGCCATGAATTAATGTAAGGGAACTGATCAGAGCAGCAGGTCTTGGTGTCTGTTATATCATTCCAGATATGCCAGACCTTCTCAACAGCCTTTGAACAGCCAGTCTGGGCACAGGTTCAGCCAGTCAATCTCACAGAAGGTTTGGAGCCTCTGGAGTTTCATTCTTACTCTGTAGCATCAAGGAATCCTCTGTTGAAGATTTTCAGCATACAAGCAAGGATCATGGACTCTAGCTTACACCCATTCTATTTCCCTGTAGTGTATGTGGTAGGACTGGGGCGTCCTTTGGGTGAGGAACCAAATGCTCATCAGTTTTGATCATTCCCCTCATGAGGACAAAAGTCCATCTGGGCTTTGGTGTGTATGTGTAATCCCTGTACCAGGCATCCTAAGCATTCTTGCCAAGTTGGACCCCATTACAGAGTCATCTTTAGTCACTTAGACATGACCATGGAACTGCAGAGATCTCACCCACTTAAGTTCTGCAGCTCTGAGGTCCCAGAGGGGACTTTCACCATGGAGCACAGACAGAATGGCTTACTGCTTTTCCCATTCATTACAGTCACTCACACAATCATTCATCTGGCACTCCAATGTTAAATATTTTAGCCTCTGCCCTCGTGGTTGAGCTTAAATTAAGAGGTGATCAAGTTCTCCTTCCTCTCAGACCTGAGCAGGATTGACTGACAGACTGACTGGAGTGTCCCTGAGGATCTTACCTCATCTGATGACCCTACCTAACTTTTCCCCCTCTGTTTGGGTCCAATGAGGGCCATTAGCATCAAGCATGGACCTTTGGTCTGGGCCTCTAAGAGGACTCCAAGAAGATCTAGAGGGTATTCTTTTCTATCAGGGAGTCTGGAGAGGTCCTTGCTTCTGCTGCCAGGCCTCAGCCAGTGGCCTAAGCAGTCAGCATGGCCTTCCAGGTCAGGAAACCAAGAAATGTTATGGGAACTGAACCAGATGTTGGAAGGAGTGACACTGAAGAGATTTTAGGAGGCAGCAGTGTATCACACCAGTGGGAATTCTTCCAAGGAGTCAGAGCCCCACCCAGCGGAATTTTGGGGCTTTTATGGAGATAGTGAGCAGGAGGCAGAAGCAAATTTAGTGCATTCTGATTGGAGGGTTGGATGACATCATAGGTCGCCAAGGGAGTTTAAACATCTCAGTTACAAGGTTGCATTGCAAGGCCATCAGTTAAGCAAACATGGCTTACCCAAAGGGAGGAATGTTCTGCTATCAGGCTTGCCCAGGCATGTCCATTTGGTTTGGGCAGGCATTCTTGATGGGCTTTTATATTCAAAACTGAAACTTCTTCAGTAGTAGCTACCATGAGAAAGAGCTCTGTGGCTTTACTGGAAATCCCTGTGATCTCTGACCTTGACCCTTCCTCATTTCCCTCACACTCATTTTTTTTAAAAAGCCCTTTTAGATAAGAGATCCCCAGAGAGAGGATGGGACTGGTAGAAGGTCCAAAGATGAAGTGGTTAAACTGAGATTTGAATCCAGGTCTCAAGACACCCAGCTAAGTGCTCATCTCCTCTCTTCTGGCTTCACCATAGTTGTGGGAAACTCCCAAGGGAACAGCAGAGGACCTGAGATAAATCAGGTTCTTCTTGGTTCCCCCAGGAGACAGTAGGTTACCCATTCCTGTGTGAGGGGACTCCATGGCTTATTGATGTTTTGGAGGAACTATTTTCTTTCTAAAGAGCTCAGGCTCGTCATCTGTCAAGTTTCCTGACCTGAACATTTCTCCGAAATTACCAAAGCCAACAAGACCATCATGGCCACAGAGACCTCCAGAGCATCCTTGCAGAGCACCATCCAGGGCCAGGGAGCCCACTGCCCCCAGGTCATCTTTGCTACCAGGTGGTGTCCTGCTGCCCAAGGGGATGTTTAAAATTCTGTCCCTGTTATGGCTCATGTCTAGATGTACCCTGAAAGCCTCACATAGCCATAGATGGGTTTTTTTTCAGAGGTGGCTGGATTGAGAGTGTGTGTGATGCTGGATTGATTCATGGTGCAATGCTAGGATCAAGGGCACTAGGATTAAGGGTGTAAGTGTTATCCATCTTCAGTACCCTGGGTAAGATATAAAGTGCAGAAAAATCTGTGCTTGTCCCTTTTTTTCTTTACTACCTTCTGCCCACCATGAACTGTTTCTCCTCTTCATTACCCCTCTGCCATGCCACTCTGCCTTAGAGGCAGTTGACTAGGAACTGAAACCTCTACAAATTGTGGCTAAAAAACTTTCCTTCTTTAATTTAGGGTGTCAGGAATTTTGTGTCACCAATGAGAGAAAGGTAACTAACACAGTTTCCCTCCCTAATAAGTTTCTGGCTATGGGGAATAATGGCCCCAGCAGTCTTCTTGAATCAGGAGGTCATTGTTGAGACAGTTATTGACAACCATAGTAAGCCCTTCCCTGGGTCTTATGCCAATCCAGAAAGTTTACATTTGTAATCCTATGGAAAAGTTATTGGAATTCTACAAGCTAATTCCAATCTACCACTTCCAGTGCAACCCAAAGTGAAAATAAAAACACTAAGACACATATACAGTTGTGGGGAGCCAAGGGGTCTTCAGTCCAGCCAAGATGGTGGTTCACCAGAACAGGCCATGATGCAGGGCCCAACCTGGCCTTTATTAAATATCCATGAGGCAAGTGGCTCAGGGATGACTGACAGTGTGCCCTGGGAAGTTGCACCCTCTTATCTCTAGGCTCAGTCCCAGCAAACAGTGTGGAGCATGGCTCTTCATCCCACCTGGCTCAACCACCTTTTTGAGTCACTGGGTGAGAAAACAGTGACTGTCACCTGGCTTCCAAGATTACACATCAGCTCCTCAGCTAGCCCAATTTGCTTAAACCCAATTGAAGAACAAAGAAATGGCCTAGCCAGCTCTGTACTTAACAGTACACGGAGATAGAGACAAGTTTAACTAAAACAAAGATAACTGCTCTTCTTTCAAGAAGAGTCTTCCAAGTAGTTCCCCACAGACAACTATTGATTTAGGGGGCTTTTCCAGCTCCCTCTTTAACACCTTCACCTGAACTGTGATGAATTTGGGTAAGCAGAATACTGTTGTCAACTGGACTTCTCTACTGGAAAATCCTGCCTTTCACTGGGGTGTCTGTGTGTCCAGGATCCGGAAATGATGCTTGCCAAGTGGGACCCAAGGAGTCAGGCTGGCCATGACCAAAGAATGACCTGATCTGACTGCCACAAGTACTAGGTCATCAACTCTACAGTGACCAGAGACTCAGACTAATCAACCTCCAGATGACCTCCAGATGACCAAGATCCAAAGTGACCATGACTGTGAGATGCAGTATACCTGTTTTCCTAAACAGATGCCTGGAAATCCCCATTTGAGAGAGGGCTCTGTCTGAGGACCCATGGTGCCACGTGGGCTGCTGACTCTCAGCCTCAGGAACCCGCTCCTCTGGCCACTCTCTAAGACTCCATTCAGGAGTGGGGATGTGGCTCAGTGGGAAAGCACATGGTTAGCATATACAGACCCTGGGTTCAATCCTCAGCACCACAAGAAACAGTTTTATGCTGTAATATTTAAGTCCCTGTATTCACATGGATTTTAATTCCACACCCTACCCCCAGTCTCTATGATTTAAATTAGGAGCAAATGCTCTGAATTCAGGACAACCTGGTTTCTCTTGGTAGCACCCGCACTCTAGTCTCTGAGCTAAGAGAGAGCTCTGCTTAGCTCTGTTCCTCATACACTGAGGGGCCTTGGAGCCTCTCTCTCAGAATATGCTATCCTCATCCACAGAATATGTGAGGAAACTAAACTTGCGTTTGATGCCACCGAGTTCTAAGATGGTTTGTCATCATTCTTAGCAGCAGAAACATTTGCTAGACACACTCTTGGAACTACTAGTTATTTGTCAACTACAGTGGGAGTTAGGACACTAGTAAAGGCAGATGCAAACTCTCATTGCCTGTTCTGCCATGAAATTTGCTGCTGCATAGAGCTTCAAGGAGCAGGTCACCAGCAATGGTAGTTTGATCCATTTTATCCTAAGTAATAGGAGACAGTAGTGTGATCAGGGACCTAAACTCTCTAGTCAGGCACTAATCCCTTCATGCCGTATGCCTCTTCCCCAGTGTCCAGCTTCCTAGACCATCCACATCTCTCAGACCCTCAACTCCATCCTACTCTGCCCAGATTCTAATTTGACCCATCTCTTTCTCCTTCCCTATTCTCTCCAATCTTTTGATTTCCTACTATTCAAGAATTCCTGGGCATGACCTTTGACTTCAAAGAAATCATAACCAATAGGTAACTAACTGAATTTTTAATATATGTGCTGCTGCAGTGAGCACCTAAGTGAATTTTTATAACCCAAAATTGTTATCAAAACTCGAAAAATGCTCTCAGACACTGAATAGTAAAATAAATGAACCTCATTAAAGAATGTGCATGAGCTTTAATGTGGCTGACAGGACTTGGTACTGGACCTGGGAGGAAACCATAGGAAGCTCCCCTCCAACAGAAGACCAGAGCAAGGTGGGGCTGCAGAAGGAAGGTGGGGAGACCCTGCAGGGTCCTATGGGCAGTAGTGAAGCATCTGGATTTTGCTCTAAGTGCCATGAAAAACCTGTGGAAGAATTCCGAGCAAAGGAGAAAGGAGCCTAGATTTAATTTAATATCCCAACCCCTGCACACTAAGTGGGGAGTAGATAGCAGAGGTAGGCGGGCAGCCAGTGAAGAAGCTGGAGGACAGGTCCAAAGAGTGATAGTGGGGCAGGACCAGAGTAGAGAAGAGACAGAGACAGATAGGAAATTCATGACTTATAAGAGGTGGTTCTGACAGGAGGGAGTAGGAAGAGAGGGCAACCATGAAAGGGACCATGGTCCTCTCCCCAGGCCCACCATCTATGGCAGGGCCTCCTCCCCTCTAGCCCTTCCCCATAGGCTGGACAGGATTCCAGCCCTATCTCTCTCTTAGCTCAGAGACTAGAGTGCAGGTGCTACCAAGAGAAACCATAACCTTGGATCCTGGGAGGGGAAGGGTGGACTGTGAAGGTCTCCAGAGATCACTCTGACATTGTATTTACTCCCTGAAGCGGAGCTCAGTGACCCCCCTTTTGTGGCTCTTCAAACCCTCATCCTTCCCTTGACATGTGCTCCTATTTACGCCCTTTACAACTCTCAAGACAATCTCAAAATTTCCTCTACATTTACTTATCAATGCTTTCTTAGACTTCAGTGTTCAAGATATGTCTTGTGGGCTAGATCAACACTTCACAAGGTCAGAAACTCAATCATTTTTGTTAAGAATAGAATTCCCAGTGCCACTCAGTGAATAAATGAATGAATGACATAAGCAGGAATCAAATATTGAATCAGATGACTCTATAGTTTAGCTTCCTGATATTTTAAGCCAAAGAAAATGTACAAGACAGTGGGGGAAGTACCTTTTTAAAGGATACCAAGAGGGGAAACTATCTTTGTTTTTTGTTGTTTTTATGGTGCTAGCAATTGAACCTGGGGCTTTTGGCATGTTAGGCAAATGCTCTACCACTGAACTATTCCTCCAGCCTGAAAAAAAAAAATAATTATATGAAACAGACTTCAACATTTCTGCATTCCCTTGAGGCTGGAAGTTGGAGTCTAAAAAGTCTCCCCAAACTGCCTTCTGTGCACCCCACCGCTGCAGTGGACAAAGAGCTGTCTGGAGCAGCCCTGTCGGGCACCGGGTGGGCCCTCTGGGAACTGTGTTGGCCAAGAGACCTGTCAGGTGCCCCCTGTCCTCAGGTCAGCTCTGCTCGAAGGCAAAGGCTCTCAGGGCTTATAACTCTCAGGTTAGCCAATGCTGTTGCCACCATGAGCACCTATTGAGCATGTGCTGTGTGGCAGCCTCAGTGCTAAGCACCTCAGAAAGCAGAATCCCATTAAATATTGCCACATTCGTCTTAGAGAGTAGTTCTTATTGTCTACTTTGCAGATGGGGGGAGGTTGAGGTTCAGAAAGGCTAAAGGCCCCATCAAGTCACCCACCCAAATAACAGATGCAATTTGAATCCATCTTGCTAACTTCAAAATGCTTGCTCCTTATTGACCTCCTGATGCCTTAGTTAACATCAGGGATTCTCTGTAGAATTCTGTGTGCTTGTTTTTAATGTGAAGAGTCTGTTGCTTCCCTCCCTGTCCCATGGATGGGGTTTCTGAAAGCCTTGGGGTGGGTCCCTAGGGGACAGCGATGTGGCCAGGATCTGATTTTCCTGGAATATACAGACACTGAGCTTTTTGTCTGAAAGCCAAGGACTGTTGGGAGCCTCTCTGCCCAGTTTCTTGGCTGTTGCTGTATCAGTGCTCCGTCGGCTTGAATTCAAAACCAAGAGGTGCCTTGTGTTTTTGCAGACTCACATCCCCCTCAGCCGCACCCCCTACCCAGGAGAACCCGTGAGAGAGGCAGGAGGGGTGCAGCATCCTTGAGGTTCCCCGTGTGTCTATCTGTCTCTCCTCCTTGTCTCCTCCAGGTCACAAGGACTCATAACTTGCTTTTCCCAGTGAGATGTGCTTCTCAGTGTTGGATTCCTTGTGCTCTGTTTCCTTTCCTCTCCACACTGTACAACTTTGGTGTCAAAGTCAGCCTATGGTAGCCCAAAATACACAAGCATCGTGTGTGGTGAGCATTGGGTCGCAGGCTCTGGAGCTGAATCACTGAGTGCAGACCTCAGCCGTGTCATTCTGTGTCACTGCACGCCTAGTTCCTCGATTTTCCCATCTGTGAAACTGGGGCCAAGCTGGTAGGTCCCTTGTGGTATTCTTGTGAGAACAAATGAGGCTATGTCCCAAAGTCACATTCCAGGCTTCAGTAGGTGCCGAGCACTCACCAAATAGGAGCTCGAGGGAGTAAGTGGCAGAAACCCTCTTCACCCCTCTTCTAGGGCCTGAGATGTACCCGTCCACCCTCCTAGACCTCAGCGAGTCACGGGGGAGACACAAGAGAGGAAAAGGAAAGGAAACTAAGAACCAGGAAGGACAAGGAGGAGCACAAGGAGTTGGGCTCCGACAACCCCTCACAGTGTAAAGCATGATCATTTTGAATTTAGTGCCTGAGTCCTGGTCCTCCCCATATGCGAGTGGTGGTGGGAACTGAGGCAAGTGTGTTCACCCAAGGTGAGTGTAAAAGAAGCCACCAAGAACTGAATTAAAGCCCTCTTGCATCTCAGCAGGCTCCTAGGATGCATCAGACATTTTCCAGTCATGGGCTGGACCATCCCTAGCTGCCAGACACCCCTGGCTCAGGCATGAAGGAAAGAAAATACCCAGATGTTGGAGAGTACTTCACAGAGACTCACCCCAGCTGCAGGGAAGGTGGAATCTTTATTGAAGGTGTAACAGACTCAGCACAGATTCTACCAGGGTCCTGCAGCTTGGTTCCCAAGGTCACCTCTCCCACTGCAGGGCCTGATGCACTGTTTGCCAAGGCAGTGGCTGGAGCAGTTTTTGGAGTGGGCACTGGTGGGGAAGAGGGATGGCAGGGGCGGGTCATGGATGCCGAAGAGACCTAGGCCCAAAGACAGTGTGCAGGCCAGGCTTCTCTAGGCCTGTTCTGGTTCATTCCAACTGCATCTCTGCCTCTGTCACTCATGTGCTCAGCACCAGAAGGTCCTTGGAGATAGAACAAAGAACAACGTGAGCAGGCAGAGTGGCTCTGGAGCCAGACACTGGCCAGTGGGCTGTGTGTGTCTCTGGGCAGCAGAACTCTGAACAGCCATGAGAATGGGCAGACGTGGGCCTGAAGATTCCTGGCTGAGCTGTTATCTTGTCCAGTACAGAGGACCTGGGACAGGACATTTCCCTCTTTACCTCATCTTCTTCATCCTCATATAAGAGAAAGAAGCTCTAAGCTCCTCTCTCCAGTCTTCCAAAAACCCAGTTTACAATGATTTTTAAAACCTCTACAATAATGAAAGTAATAAACTATAACCCACAGAGCAAAATAAATATCCATGAGTCCATATTGATATAAATGATCGACTGAATATAGAAATAAACAGAGGTCAGCTCTTCCTTACAGAATTCCAGCTACTAACTGTAAAAGAATTACAGAAACAGAAAATCCTCATTATGGGTGTCGCAGGCAAGAACTATTAGAGCGCACCACAAATAGTGCAAGCAGGGCTGGTGAGAGGCAGGACCTGTGCATAAACTCAGCGCAGGTCCCCGCAAGACACTTACTAGTGACGAAGAGAAAAATAGCGCCTTTATGGTGAAGAAACATGGCAGGAACCACTTTAAGCAAGTGAAAACATTGAACTGTCCAGGACTATGTGACATGGACATTATGTCCTGGATATGGTATGTGGAGAAAGGCACACACCCCACTCCTTTGGTGTTCTTGCCAAAAAAAATTCTACCTCAATTAAGTCTTGAGAAAACATCAGTCAAATCTGCCTGGAGGTGCATCCCACAATCAGGCCAGGATTTTTGGAAATGTCAAGGTCATAAAGTACAAGGAAAAGGTGAGGAGCTGCCCAGATGAGACAGCTCTAAGGAGATGTGACAACAAGATGCAAGACAGGAGCCTGCATGAGACCCTGAACTGGACCCAGGACATGGTGGGAGAGCTTGACTAAATTGTGTGGATTCATGGCCTTGGGTCAATGTCTGAGATTCAGGGTCTGCATTCTGGTTACAGAAGATGCTACCATTAAAGTACACTGGGAAAAGAATATTTAGAACAATCTGTTCTATTTTTTTTATAGTTTTTCTCTAAGTTTAAAATCATATCAAACTAAAAATAGAAAATAAATGGTTAGATCCATATAAAAATGACAAGGTGAACAGCCACCATTCACAGGGGCTACAGGGCCAGGCCCAGGGCTGAGGCTGTGAGAACTTCAGACCCAAAGCCCGTCTTACTTTTCTTACAGGTACTTGTGCCATCGCCTTTATCATGCAGAAATAAAACTCATAGGTTATATAGCCTATTTATACAGATATATTTTAAACCAGTATGATCTCTTTCCAGACTGTTATGGGGAAATAAAATATCATTTATAATAAAATGTTAATAAGTTTGAAAATAAAACTCCAGAAAGATTGGACTAAATAACCATCACAATGTCCCAAGGTATAATGGCTGAGATGCACATGTGTCTAGGAGGACACACATTACATCTCTAATCTTTTCTGTATTTTTCAACTTTCAGATGCTGAGCACATGTGGTTTTTTTAGTGAAAACAAGAGACCCTGCATTTGAATTTCAAGGCACCTGCCATCATCATGAGTCAATTATTTCAGGAATATTTACCCAAAATCCTGTGTCCCCAGTGGGCTGAGGAAGCTTCACAAGGGCCAGGACTGTACTTATTCATTTCTGTATACCAGATTCTTTTGGCACAGACATGGCAGATGCTTAGCAAAAGTTCTTTCAATGTATGACATCACATTTCTACCTTAGATAAGCCCATTACTGCTCTGAGCCTCAGTTTTCCCCTCTGGAAGATGGAGACAGTGACATCTGTGATGAGTTCTCAATAAGACTGTGGATGTGAGAATTTGCTTTAAGGACTCTTACCAACTTTGCTCCTATTCCTTAGGACTGTCCTTTGAAGAGAGAGGCTCTAGTCCTTCACTTTCTCTTCTTCCCAATTGTTGGTCTGATCTTTTGCAGTGACCAAAGGTGACAGCAAAGGGCAAGAGGTGCAGGACAGAGTTCTATCTTACCTCCAAGACATCAATGTCTGCATTGCTGAAGTCGATGCTGAGGATTTTGGGGAGAGGGATCCCAGAGCCCAGCACAGCTGTTAAAAGGAAAAAAAGGCAATCAGGCACAGTCCACACAGTGGAGAAGGGTCTGCCCAGCCAGAAGACCCTTGTGTTTTCTAGAAGACCGGTCACTTCTGTTAGTCCTCAAGGTCTATGTCCCTGCCTGGAGAGCACGCCCTTGCCCTAGCCTTCCTGATGAGCACTGAGCCTTCTCTCCCCTGAGAAGCTTAAGTCACCTCCTTATGAGGCTTCCTGGACCCCAGCCCTTAGTAGCTACTCCACCCCACCCTGACTTGGCCACTAGGGAAATAAATCACAACATACGAACTTTGTGTTTCTGCATCTGCTATCCCTAGTCTGTGGCTCCTTGCAGGTAAGGACTGTGTATCCAGCACAGAAAAGAAGACAAAGGTTTGCTGAGTGAAGGAGACAAAGATGCCTGGGAGATGCCAACACACCATGGATTTGCTATTTGGTTTCATGTTGTCTGAGCCTAAATGGACCTGCTGACTAATGCTCTAGAAAGAAGGAAGGGAGGAACAGAGGATGGGTGCAGAGGGAAGGGAGTTGATCAAGTGAAGTTAAACAGACTTCTTGACCCCCAAGGACTTTTTAGAAACCTGGCCAGGTTAAGAGTCTCAAATACAGGAGCTGGTGGACACCTGGAGGCCAACATCAGACTATGCTCCATAAATATACACAAGTATTATATATTAATTGAAAATTAATTTTTAACAGCAGGAAGAACTTAGACCAATAAGTTTCAAATAAAGTTTGCAGGATACCATTGAGGTAGCATTTCTCAAAAGGTACAGCCAAACATGCCCAGCAAACCAGTAGCCACTGGTCCTCAAGCCATGTGCCCTCAAAAAGCCATGGATGACCACACTCACTATTCATCGCAGGCATAAATGCCAAGTCAAAAATCTTCTCAACCAGCACCACCAAGAGGCTCACCTGTGGAAAAAGAAGGAAGACTGAATCCAGGCAGGGGGTTCACTCATCTGAAAAGGGGCTCTCAGGACCTGTCCCTGTGGGAGTGTCTAGGATCTCTGACAAGCAGAGCCTGAGCCCTAAAACCTCTTAGCTGACAACCAGTGGCACCTTGTCCACTTGTCACTGTACAGGTGGGGAGGCTAAGGTTCAGAGGATGCAACAATGGCTCCAACACTTTGGAATTCACATTGTGGCCAATGCAGCCTGCCTCCTAGGGGTCCTATTCCCAGTAGATCTTCCTGGTCTCTGTTCCAAAGGGAGTTTTCCTTATGGCCTGAGAGTGGTACTTACATCAAAGTTGCCTACATTTGAGGTTCTGAGGTTGAGGTTGGTCCTACAGACAAAGAAAACAGCCATTAGAAACAGTGATCTCTGAGAATCACAAGGCATTTATATTTTAGCGAACTATCAGAAGCTGTCTATCAACATCTTCTGGAAGACCCATGTCCGGGGAGAGTTCATCAGAACAATGCTGGGTGCCATCTTCTGAGCACTAAGTATGTGACAGACAGGATGCTAAAGGCTTTCCGTGTAGGTAAGGCTGAAATCATAACCACTAGTTGTGTGGCATGGCTGGAGCCTACAGTCTCTGCTGCCATGCTATTCTGAGAGGGGAGACCTGACTTTGATGTCTTGTGACACTTAATGTCTCACTGTAACAGTCTCAGGCTCACTGCACTTGGACCTCACTGAGATGCCTACCTGAGAGGCTGGACCAGACTCAGCAGGGTAGAAAGTTACTGGGATCGCTCAAAAGGATCAGTTCAGTGTCCAGACAGAGGGACACAAAGGAGCCTCCATTTTACATGTATTTATTCCCTCCTGAATTCTCATTCCTTTTCCAAACTCCTTCCATCTTTGCTAACTCTGCCCACACCACTCTCCCTGCCAGAAAACCCAGCTCTTCCTGTGATTGCTCCTTCTCCTCTGGGCCTCAAGCTGTACACTGCTGCTACAGAAACTCCTCCTCCTCCTCCTCCTCATCTTCCCCCTTCTCTTCCTCTTCCTCCTCCTCCTGTGACAAATACCATCTCATGAGTCTCTCATTGTTGGGCTTAATAAACATTTGTTGTAAAAAAGATCTCACAGTCACTTAAAGAATATGCCAAATATTTGACACATGGTCTCATTAACTCTGAAGTGGAAATAATAATAACACTTCTTTCCACAGGCTGACGTCAAGAATTCAATGAAGCAACATCTAGAACTCAGCTCAGTGCCTGGCATATAGAAGGCATCTAATAAATAGTAGCTATTATTTTTATGACTCTTATGAAATAGGAGGTTTTGTCCCCATTTGTCCCCATATTATCTCTCAGATGAGAGAGTCAGCCAGAATGTCACTTGGGCGACATCACACAGCCAGTTGGTGGTCACATCAGGTTTGAACTCATACTGCCAGACTCTAAAGCCAGTGCCAGTAGGCATTCAGTGAAGCAGGGCACCCAGACCTGGGTCAGCTCCCAGCCCTGTCTGTGCTTGTTGTGTGGCCTGAGTAAGTAAACCCACCTCCCTAAGTCCTCGATTCCTCATTTTCAAAAAGGCAGCCAAATAGCCCTGATTTACAGATCCTTCGGGCAGACACAACATGTGACAAGGACCGAGAAAAGAATCTGGAATAGCAGTGTCACCAGCATCACAATTATTGTTGATGCCACTGCTGCTGGTGGGAAGTTCTTTCTGTTCAGTCCATGGCTTGACCACCATGGCTGGCTCCTGAAGCAGTGCTAGCAGGCACAGGTCATTTTCATCCTTGCAGCCCTGACAGCCATTCAGGAGGCCTCTCCCGCCTCTCTGATGGCCCTCTCACCCTTCCCTGGGTGTGAGCCGGCTGCAGCCACAACAGCACCCAAGACGCCTTTCTGAGGACCCAAGGCAGGAACCCAAGGTGGAAAAACCTCTTACTTGTCCAGCTTGGTATCGATCAAGAGCTTATCTCCTTCCACAGAAAATGAGGCCAAGAGGTCGGTGTCCTATAGGGAAGGAGAAGGAGAAGGAAATGACATTGCCATCACCCAAGGTCATTTCTGCTGAGGGCTCACCATGCCTGTTGCTGAGCCTGAGCCTAGAAAGCGGTTCCTTGAGGCTTTGGCCGCACCTCCTTATACCTATATAAGCAAGGGGCTTTCAATAGCACGCGCCATGTACCATAGCTCTGCACCATGGGAAGCAGTCAACAATAATAAGCAACCAACATTAACCACTGTTTGCGAGTAAATCAAAGAATATGCTGGATAAATATACATTTCTCAGGAAGACAAATGCCACAGGATTCCCAGGTTTGGTACTGGGGATGTTTACCAAGACTCCCTGAGATGTCTTAGAGAAGACAGGGCAGTGTCTTGCAGCCTATGAAACTTTCTCTAGGTTAACCATTGCAGGTGGGATTGGGCATCATGGCTGCCAGTCACAACTGCCCCACCTCCTAGCATAAAAATCCAGGCTCATCGCTCTCTTCCAGAAGAAATTTTGTAAGAATATTCTTTTTGTTTCCATGGTCCACATTTTGTGAGTTTAATTTTATGAAAATAAAACCAAGCTTCCAACAAATTCAAAAGTGGTATTAGTAACAACATAACAAAGATTGGCATGGTACAAAAGAGCTGGGTTTCTGGGTGCCTGTGGCAAGGACCTAAACTGGTATTGGAAATCATCCCTAGGAAATGGTGCTGAATGGAGGATAGAAAGATGTATAGGAGCTGACTAAATAAGAAAGAGGGTAAAAGAGTAATCCAGGCAGTGGGGAGGGTATGTACAAAGCCTTTGAGGAAGAAAAGAGGGAAGCTGAAACAGGACAGGACAGAGAGGAGGCCAGAGAGAGGACTGTGTGACACTGCAGTGGAATAGGGCCAAACCAAGCAGAGATGTGGGCTCTGTTGCCCTGGGTCAATGGAAAGTTCTGATGACAGGCTATCAGCTGGTTCAGAGCTTGGGCTGTTGATGGAAAATCATACAAAGTGCTGATGGATGGTTGAAGAATGAATAAGAATTGGCCCTTCTGTTCTCTCATCTGATGATGGTAAAAAAAACCACACACACACACACACACACACACACACCGTAGCTAGCCAAGAACATCCACTTCAGGCCAGAAGTCACTCATTTCATCTCGGCAGGGATGGGGAAGACATAGATGGGAGGATAGCCTCAAGCGTCTGAGCCTGTAGACTCACTCAGAAGAAGATGGCACTTACCGCTAAACACTTGATAACGTGTGACTTAACGTATGACACATGGTGTGAGCCCTACCGCATCCTGGACCCTGTGCTACACTCTGAGGACCCCACAGCAAAGAAGATTGTCCAAGTCTGGCCAGCAGTGGACTAACAAATATGCTTGATAGTGTCCGATCACACAAAGTAAAGGAGAAAGAGACAGAAGAGTAAACGAGTAGGAATATTTTAGATGAGTGACCTGAGAAGGTTTCTCGAGAGAGGAACTTTTGAGCAGAGGTCTAAAGAAAACGAGGGAGTGAGCCCTACAGGTATCGCGGGAAGAACATTCCACACCTAGCAAGTGTGAAGACCTGGGGTTGGATCGTGGACATATTGAGAGAACGTTCAAGAGCTGAGAAGTGAGCAGAAGATGATCTTTCAGGATTTATGGGACAGTTTCAAGAGATCATCTTCTATCTGAAGACTGAAGGAAAGTAGGGAAGTAACAATTCACATTTTAAATGGATTCCTCTAGAATAACTTCTAGTGTGCTATAGCACAGTAGAGTGACCATAGTTAACTATAATATGTTATACATTTCAAAACACTTCAAAGAACTTTGAATGTTTTCACCACACAGAAAAATGTTTCAGGGGATGTATACTGCTAACTGACCTGATTAGGTCATTAAATATTGTACACATGTTCTGAAAAATCTCCTTGTATTCCAAACTAGGGACAGTTATTAGGCATCAATTAAAAATGTAAAGAAAGAAGATTCTTCTCCATGAAATAATTGTGGAAATTGATGTACCTGTGTCTGTTCCCTGTTAGGTACCATGGAGAAGGGAAGCAGGTACCATGTGTCTTGTGTCTCTTTTCCTTGCATCCAGTAGGAAGTGTAATCCTCATAGGAAGTAGTTATCTGGTAAATATTGCTGAATGAATGACCCAGGTCAACTCTGCCATGCACCACGGTATACAACCCATGAGAATGACAACAGTCAACACTTTGGGAGCCTTTACAGAACATCCAGTACTCTCTGAGCATCTTATTAATGCTGATGACCTGTTGCCAAACCCATGTAGTAAAGGAAAGAGCAGGTCCAGAGACAGGAAGTGACCGGTCAAGCACACAGCTAGAAACGGTAAAGACTGGATGTGAATCATCCTCTGGCCCTGCAAATGGACAGCCATCACTATGGTGGAGACTATGGGGACCTAAAGGGTGCAGGGGTCTTCAAGAAACCCCATGACTACATCTTGAGGCCCAGCTGGGGGCCAGCAGCAACCCCAGACACTTACCACATCAATAAGGCAGATAGTGGTCTCAACGTCATTGGGCTGGGAGACCACGACCTCAGAGGTGGCAAAAACCTTCACCAGTGCTTGGTCCTTCTGCAGTGTCACGGTTGGTGGGTTGGGGACCTGGATCTTGATGGTGAGTGGGCGGGACTCAGGGTACTGCTGGAACACCTGTGGGCAGGAATGGGGCCATGTAAGTGGGGCCATAGGCAACAGGGGATGAGAGGACTGTCAACCAATCTCAGGGAGGCCAGAGCCCAGGGCCTCTCTGAGTAGCTTCAGATCCAACATTTCTAGAGGCCACAGGCAAAACTACCATCCACTGTGATGCCAGAGAAGAGGATGCAAGATCTGAGCCACCCACAGGGCTGTTGTAACCTTGAATATGACAGTGCCAACAGAGCTCTGGGCAAATCCTTGACACCTGGAAGCTCAAACCTGGCACCGAGCCAACTAGGATCTCACAGGCTACTGACCCAAGACCTGAGCAACAGTCTTGATGACTCTCAAGATACTGTTTCTCCAAGCTACAGATGAGAAGACTGAGGCTCAGAGGGGAATTGTCAGGGAGCCTGAGGGTCTAGCCAGGTCTGTACAACACAGAGCCACAGCCCTCTCCACCATCCCTGGAGAAAGTCCATGCTTCTGAGCATCTCACTGTGATGTCCCCAGTCACAGCTCAGGTCTGCCTGAATTTACCCAGTCTCCTGAGACCCACGGGGAAGGGAATGGAGCCTGTTTGCTGCAGACCAGGCCCCGAAGATAGATCACTAAAGATACCAAATGACCAGTTTGTCATATTTACTGATAACTGATTTACCCCACAATTGAGTAGAAAGAAGCAGTTCTATCTGGAAACCTTGCCATGGGTGGCAGTGCTGCAGAATGGGGCCTGGCCCTGAGACTTTGTTCACTTTCCAGAATTCTTTGGTACAAGCTCTTGGCCAGAGTAAAAATCTTGCAATTCAGCTATTTGATCACTCCAAGAACTTATCCTTTGGCAGACTGACTTTCAACAAATCAGTTATTTGATAAATTGGCTTTTCCTAAGGTGATTTTCAGGACTTCCTGGGAGGTACCCAGTCTCCCAACCATCGCAACCAGAGCAAGCAGTCTTGCCTTCTGCACAGAGATCCCCATCACCTTAGACTGTCCCCATAAATCACCCCTGTCAGCCCCAGAGCTGATCAGCTTTTTGAGTGACTCTCCCTGGCCTGAGTCCCCAAGAGACACACCTATGTGTCTAGCCCAAATCTCCTGAGACTGACCTACAGCTGTCCCAAGGCTTGAGTCCCTGCTCTAGCCCAGCTCTGCCACTACCTCTGAGCCTCTGTTTCCCCACCTGTAAAATGGGGTGCTTGTCCCTCTTTGCCCTGTAGGAGGGGACTATTAGGAACAAATGAAAGGGTGAACTCTAAGAAAATTTTATAAGCTGTAAAATGTAGTGTGCACAGGAAGCGATCCAATAAATAAAAAGTTCAGTGGGCAGGGGATCCCTTGGCCTCTTGGAGCAGACCCTGCTTAAGATATTGGAGAATGGCGCACCTGCCATTTCTGCTCTTGAACACATGAGGGCGATAATGACCATTTGTTGAATTTGACTCTGCACTTACTTGAGAATTTGAGACAGGAGACCAGACAGAGAGGGTGGAAAGGCAGAAACGCCCAGACCATCTGAGGATGTGGCTACCCCCTCACTCTGAGACTACTTCCTGCACGAAGAGCTCTGGCACAGAATGCAGGACCACAGGCCTGGAACAAGTGCTGGCATCAGAAAAGCCTTTGCTCCATCTCTACGTGGCCAATGAGTAAGAGTGCACTTGTTCTAGTACTTTAAAATTTTTTGTAAATATCAACAATAATATAGTTAAATCTGACCAATGTCTGCTCTGTGCCTGGATTCCAGTCTCCAGGTCCGCAGCCACCCTGAAGAGTGACTATTTTGCAGATGAGAAATCAGAGGCTCAGACTGACAGGGTCATTTGAACATGGTAATAGGACTGGGAAGTGCTGGGCCTTGTCTGTCATCTGCAAAGATCTAGCTCCACCCCTGGAAGATCCCACAGGTGCACGTGCTGCCCTTTTCCTGCATCATCGCCTCTACCTCCCCAGACCATCTGAGCCCATGGGACTATGTTACCATGGCTTCATTGACCAACGAGGACACTAGGACTCAGAGCTGTTAGGACTTGTGTCAAAGTCACACAGCAAAGGAGTGCCCAGGCAGGTCCACCACCTCCCTCCATGGGTCCCTCCTGTGTGGGTCTGTTCTCCATGCCTTTGTCACTGCACTCGGTGGGAAGCAGGTGAGAGCCATTACCCTACTGCTGAGCATCTTTCCTTCCAGCCAGGTCAGGGGAGGGAGACCAGAGACAACGGCACTGCCCATCTTACTTACGCACCTTGGGAATCAGGGCCCCCAGTGTGGATGTGGTGAGTGGAGGAAGCTCATCAAACTGTGGGATGAGAACAAAGGTCATATGAGTGCTGAGGTGACAGAGGCACAGCCATCAGACTCCTGCCTGCTCTGAGTCATCAGTAAGGCACCTTTTTTTCCCCCAGGGAAGCTCCACCTCCCGAAAGTGGCCACTGTGCAGTCACGGAGCAGTCCATGGCCAAGTGGGCACCAGCAGCTTAAACTCACCACAGGCCTGACCTGAAGAGGAAAGAGCCGGTGTTTCTTCTCTACAGTGTGATTCTTTGTTAAAGCAAAGTGCATATCATGAGTCCATGCACAACCCAGTGTCCACCAAACCCTTGACTTCTGCCATGGCCCCAAACTACTTGTGCTGCTACTTACTTTTGTTTTTCCACAAATTGACTCAGTTTTTAAGACCTAAGACACCAAAACAATGGAAAGCCAGTTCCACTTGGCAACCCTAAAATCAATATGATGTGATGAAGCATGGCCGCTAGCTACCTCCTTCCTGGCTGTCACTGGCTGTGGAGTCACTGGCTGACAAGTGCTATTCCCTCTCAATTAAAATGGGGAGGCAGGGGCAGGGCATTTAGCTCAGCGGCATGAACACCTGCCTTGTAAGCGCGCGGTCGTGAGTTCAATCCCCAGTACCGATAAAAAAAAAAAATGGGGATGCACAACGAACTAATGGTTAATACACTGACTATTGTTATCTTCAAATTAGTTACTCATTTTGTTTTAATTTTTCCATAAAATAAAAGTTTTTAAAAGAGAGATGCTTCAAACTGCCAGAGAGTTGACTAAATCCTGGCACTAAATGGACACGTTCTCCATGGAATCAGAGACTGACATAATTTGTACGATGCTCTTCTGAAAACACTTTGTCCTTGTGAGAAACAAAATGAAGTTAGTAGGGCAAAACAACATGAGCAAAATGTCCGGTGGGATGGGGGAGGGAGGGAGATGAATGGAAAAGCAGATAGAGGGATAGAGGGTGGAGGGAGGGAGGGAGGGATCAGTGAATGAATGGCTGGATGGAGGTGCAGGTGAGCAAATGGATGGATAAATGGATGGGTGGATGCTGGGTATGTGATGGGTGGATGGATGGAAGTGTAGATTAGTAAAAAGATAGATAGATAGATAGATAGATAGATAGATAGATGATAGATAGATAGGAACCAGTGAATCTGGATAAAGGATGTATGTGCACGAGCTGTGCTATTTGGCAACTTTTCTGAAGGCTTGAAAGTTTTCAAAAGAGTTCAGAGAGAAAATGACTCTGGAGCACATGTAAGCGCAGAGTTACTGCTTACATTACCTTTTCATGTGTGTGGCACTGGGGAAAAACCCATGGCCTTTGCATTGAACTTTCATCCACACAGCCCTTCTTTGCTATTTTATACTTTGAAACAGGGTCTCTCTAACTGACTAAGTTGCTCAGGTTGGGCTCAGACTCACAATCCTCCTGCCTCAGCCTCCTATACATGTGCCACCATGCCTAGTTTCTTATGTATCTTTTAACTACCTATGTACTTAATACTCACTTTCTCAGTGGAAGAATTCTAAATACTTATACTGAGGTACATATAAAAAATATATGTTGTGCTTTTATTAAAAGATTGAGGTGAAATCCAACAGACTTGAATAGGAGCAACATACGTCTTGCAATGGGATAAGTGTCAAGTCCGTGAGCCTAGAAGCCTAGAAGCCCCTGAGCACCAGCTTTGGGCAAATGCCCAAATTTGAGACTGACGAACATGTGGGACCTGGAGATGAGCCAAGGGGTGGCCTGTCCACAGCTGGGGACTGGACAGGGTCATTGGAAGCCCAGGACTCACCATGCCGTCAGCGATGTCAATATTCAGCGCCCCTTCCTTCTGCAGCATAGTCAGCACCTTGCCCAGGAAGTCAGCCGAGATGCCCAGCTGGGAGTTGGTGTTGTCACCCATGGGGGGCAGCTCTGGCATTGGTGGCCTGGGTGATAGTGCAGGCCGACCCAGGGGGTAGTCTATGAGGTCTCCTCCTGCTTCCGAAACGAGCGTCTGCAGTGGCAGAGGAAAGGGTTATGGGGTGCAGGGAAGAGGGAGGAGGGAGGCTGAAGTGAGCCCAGAGTGAGGGCCTGGGTGCCTCTTTTATATGGCCCCAGCTCTGCTTCAGGTTGTGACAGAAGAGACCTCTTACACCTCCTGTGCATCCATGGCACAGCTTCTCTAATGTCTCAGCCCTGCCATGTGACAGCATGCAGGTGCCTCTGTGTGGTACACACTGGCACATTCCCTCTGTTAGGGTCTCAGTCCTGGTGATAGCCCACAAAGCTCTGTGGGGGCTCATCACAGCCCCTCAGCTGGCACCTGTCCTCTGCAATACAGCCACCAGGACTCTGTCAGTCCTCACCCCTCACCCCCTCACCCTGGTCCTTCACCAAAGCTGCTCCACCCTGCCAAGTGCAATAGTCACCCCCTCCAGGAAGCCCTCCTGGACCAGGGGATCCCATCCCTGTGATTCTGGCTCTCATACAGCACTGGATTAATCACTGCATATTTATTCCAGCGATTCTTCATGGCCTGGTCCCTCCTGGAGATCGGCATCCCCAGGACTGACTGTCTTGCTTGCTTACTGCTACTCTCCCAGCTCCCAGCCCGGGCAGGGCAGCCAGCAGGACCAGCAAGTGTCTGCTCTGCAGAGTGGGTAATTGTGAACGTGTTACACGTGCACACATGTGTGCAATGTGTGTTCAGGCCCTAGCAACAGGCCCCCAGGGGCCTTGGAGTACTGATTCCAACTCATATGTCTCTTCCCAAGTTCACTTTCAGTGATGTTGCTCTGATGGGTAGAAACTGGCCACGGCAGGAGTAGTCATACCATGGAAATCATCAAATGCTGCCAATCATGACTTTATTTTTAACTGTAGAGATCCGGTTGTTAAATGCATACCAACCAAACCAGCCTCTAGCAGCAGTTTCAGAGCTGGAAGCTAGATTGTCTGGGTTCAGAGCCTGGGTCCACATTTACTAGTCCTGGGAGAGTGGTTTAGCCCCTCTGTGCCTCTGTTTTCTCAGTAAGCGCACTCCCTCATGCTGTAGTTTTGAGGACAGACTGACCGAATCTCCAGGAAACCCTTACAGTGCCTGCTGCACGCTGAGCATTGGTGAGTCTCAGCCAGGACCATATTTCTTGACATGATTCCTAGAGCTCTTCATCTAGTAGCAGAAAGGCTCTGTTCCCATATTGCTAGGGCCACCCTCATCCCTCCCAGGCCAGGACGCAGGACTCACGTTGAGGTCCAGCTCCAGGAACTCGCCGGTCACCAGTGGGAGGCTGGAGAACGTATACTGCACACTTCCCAGAATGCCCAGCGGAATCAGAGCTGTGGGCAAAGCGGAGGTTGCAGGCTGTGTCCTCAGCCACCCAGACACCTTCCTTCTCTGTGCCGTGTCAGAGGGGAGGAAGCTGCAAAGCTCTGAGGGCACAGCTCCCCGGGCAGAGCCACCACACACTCTCCTTCCCCAGGCCAGGGTGGATGTTTAGGGGCAGAAGGAGAGGACAGGTGGGCACATCTCCCACCGCCACCACACAGGGCCCTCCTCCCAGATGTTGCATGTCCCCAAGCCTGGCCCTGAGCAGCCATTAGCAATATCAGCCCAGTGCTGCCAATCAGGAAGGACTTACAGTCCACCAGACCCAGCTGGTCGTTGACGAGACCCAGCACCACATCCACGATGGGGCAGAGCTGCGGGAGAAACATCATGGGTCAGGTGACACTGCAGGGAGTCAGGAAGGGAGGCGCCCATAGCAACAAGGTCAGCTCAGTCTGATGCCTGCTCTGGGCTGGCTCTATCCTCACCTTGTCCTTGTGGGGAGCCTCTGTCACAACTCCCATCCTAAAGACAGGGACACTGGGATGCAGGAAAGTGACATGACTCATCACAAGCTTGGAAGATTCCAAGCTGAGAGCAGAACCCAGAGCTGTGTGAAGCCCAGGTGCCTGCCCCTTTCCATCTTCACACCTGTCCCTCCGTGTCCCCAAGTCCTTCCCAGAGCCCAAGAACCTGTCCCAACCCTGGCCCCCTCCATCCTTCTAGGACAACTGCGTGCCTCTGGGGATACATGTGGGACTGTGGTCCCTTCCACCCGCTCTTACCAAGTCAGGGAGCACATTGGCCAGGACTCGGTTCACTAAGTTGTCCACAAGGTTGGGGAGAAGCCTGGGGACAAAGGGGCAGGCTGAGGACCAGATCTGTAGCCATGGAGGGCTCCTGGGCAGCTTGCCCCAAGGGTGCCAGCCCAGGCCAGACGCTGCCAGTTCTTAGCGATGAAGGTTGCTTCCTCCTTCCCATTTCACCCTCTTTAGGGCTGTCGTGCCACCTGCAACTTCAAGAAACCTTCCCAAAGGGTGAGGGAGCTGCTGCTTTATCCATGCACACAACACAGTACCTAGAGCAGCCAGGGTAATGGATCTTTGTACAAGAGACAGAAGGAGAGACACTGGCCAAAACATGTGCCCATATTAAAGGACAGTTTGTTGCTACAGAAATGATTGGGAGATGTGATCCATTTTATAGAGAAGGATGCTGAGGTTCAGAGAAGTGACCAAGCAAGTTCTAACTATGTCACCCACTCCTAACCACCCTGCCTATCCAGTTAAGGAGGGGGTCAGTCACTGATGCATAGATAAGACACAGAGGTGGACAGACAGACAGGCTTGGATGCCAGGATTTGTTTTCAGGGGCCTGAAGTGTTGGCCAGGTACAGGGAAATGTGACCGTCCTAACACAGAGCTCCTGGTGAACTTGGTCCTTGAAAACTGCTCCCCGTCCCTGTCAAACAGCAGGGCTCCTGCTCTGAGGTGGCAGCTGCAATACTGTGCCAGGTTGGCAGAGAAAAGAATTCCTCCAGGCAAAATCCTGACTGGAAAGACTCCCCTGGGGCTTATCACACATCATGGATCCCTTTAGGAGGGTTCACACTGGGTCTGGTTCCCTAGACTGGTAAGGCCCCAAGAACTCACGCACAGGTATGTGCTGGGTGTGTGTGTGTTGAACAGTTTGCTGTTAACCTGTGATGTTTTTGGTACCAGGGATCGAACTCATGACCTTGCACTTGCCAGGCAGGCATTTGTGGTGATGAGCTAAACCCCTGGCCCGTGAAATGACATCTATTAAAAAAAAATTTTCAAAAATTTCATTGCCACAGCAGCAGGGAGCTGGGTGCATAAATGATGGTTCTTCCAGAAGATGGAACATTAGGCAGCTATAAACAATAAAACAAAGGTGTGTTCAGTGTTTGGACACAGAGAATTCTCTGATGGAGTGAGTAAAAAGCAAAGTACAAAGCAAGTTGAGAGCAGGTGCCCCTTTGCAATAAAGGGAATTTGCTGCATTTAAACAAAAAAATTGGAGATTTAAGAACTGAATAACCAAAAAATTAATTAATTAATTTTTTTAAAAAAAGAACTGAAAAACCACAGTCGGCTTAGCGTGAAGGGGCAGAAAGACAGGGTAGAAGGGATCTCACTCTGTGTCCTTTTGTCACTTTACATTTTTTAAGTCATATTACTGTCAAATACATTCCCGAGTGAAAAAAATGTGAATTGAAAAGTCCGTGAGAGTTCTATGTTTTGAACCCCAGGGCCCAATTTTCTCTGCTCTTTCACCCTGACACAGAAACAAAGGCAGGGAGAAGCCCTCACAAATCATAAGGCTTGTGTTCACATACCACAAGGAGTTTTTCTGCCCCTCAAGTCTTGATAAGAGCAGGGTGGCAGCGCCAGGGCAAGGGACTGATAAGACAGGAGGGAAAGGCAGGGAAGGGACCCCAAGGAGAGAGGCTGGAAGAGCGACCTGCATGCTGGGAGAGAGGGATTTGACTCTGTGTCCTGAACACGTGCTTATCCCGAGTACCGCCTGGGGACGGGGTGCTGGCCGTGCACAGACACTTGAAGTCTCTCTGGACCGAGATGGTGCCTGCAAGGCTTTGTTCTCTTCCCCCCCGCCACCGCTTCCTCGATGCCAGGCAGCTGTCCTCCACCCCGCTGCTTCTGCCTCAGAGCCAGCCCACCAGAGACTGAAGCCCCAAATCGTGAGCCACGTTAAACCTTTCCTCCTTTAAATGGTGGGTGCTGGGTTTCTTGTCCCAGTCACAGCGAAGGTGACTAATGCACCATATATTTATAAACTCTTATATCATGGCAGTTTATGCACTTAGAGCTTTACATTCATCATCTTAGTCACCAAGGAAACAAGAATTTACCTTCATCTCACAGATGGGGAAACTGGAGCCCAAAATCACAGAACAATAAAGAGTAAAACCAAGTCCTAAATCTTCCCGGCCACATGGATAAAGTCCTATTCAAAGGCCGGAGCGGTGAGTCATAACTGTTTCCCAAGTTGGCTGAAGCCTACATCCTGGATTCAAAGCACAGCCCTTGAATTCCCATCAGGCAAGTGCCAGGCCAGGGCGAGGGCAGAGGGTAGGTGGTTCTGTGTGAGTTCTCACTACTCCTGGGTATCAGGGCTCTGCTGCCCCAGTCGCAGGGAGAGGAGAGGCACCATTTTGTTTGCCAGAGGCAGATGTCTGCCAAGGCACTCCACCACCTGCTGGACTCACCCTCGCAGCAGCCTGACTTTGATGCCCCCGAGCAGGGTGTCACACCTCTCGATGACCAGTCGTGGATAACCGGTGCGGTCCATGGTCAGCCTGACCTTGGCTGAGATGTTCACCTCCACTGAGATGTCCAGGAAGCCAATGAGACTGAAGGAGACCAAGGGGTCAGGAGAACAGTGGGTCACACCCCAGCCACCTGCTGGCATCACTCAGCTCAGGCTTTAGCTCTGGCTGCCCCTGTCAGTCTTCATGCCCCTCGTGCATCTCTAAGCAGGCTGGGAATGGAGAACAGTATAAATCCTGGTTTCCAAGGTAGTTATCCAGGCCTCTAACTTTAGAGACATCATCTCATCCTTGGGGATTGACTGATGCGGTCCTCTAGGAAGCATCTACTGCATGGAAGGACTCTCTAAGGGTGGCCACAGCCAGCTGGGAAGGGAGGTGGCCTTATAGCCCAGTGCAGGTGAAGACACTAAGGCTCAGCAACACTGGAAGTGTGACCCAAGGTCTTGCGGCTTATAAGAGTCAGGAATCAAACCCAGGCTCTCCTTTGACTCCAACCTCCCAACACGCTAGGCTGCCTTCACAGGGGGCAGTGACTACGAGGTAACTTCAGTTCCCCCTATTCTGGGTACAGAGAGACCAAGTGTGGTGAGGGGCAGCGCCTTGCCCAAGCTCTCCCTGTGGGGACACAGCGGCAAGGGCACGCACCTCTTCCCATTGATGGCCACGCGGGTGTACAGGTTCAGGTAAACACCCACGCCAGGCAGGAGCCGCACGGACACCCGGGGCAGGGTCAGCTCCATGATGCGCAGCCTGCACGGGGTGACAGCTGTGTGACCTGAGGCACTGCCTGCCACGGCCCCCCACAGTGCCCTCCTGCTCTGCTCCTCCCATCCCTCGACTCTAAAGAGACCTGCAGTTAGACAGCTCATGGAATCGGGGGAGAAGTTCAGGCCCAGCAGCCAGAGACCTGCTGTGCCTTTCTGTGTATTTCCGTGCCAAGGTACCATTCCCTCTGCTTGTCCCTGCCTTGTGTGAGGCTCCTCCTGTCCAGGCTTCAGGCTTCCGCTGAGCTCCCACTCCAGGAACCCCCCCCCCAGCCTCTGGCAGGTGAGCTTGCTTATCCCCCCATCTCTGTGCCCGCTGTGACTAGCAGCTATCTGCAGGCTCTGTCACCCAAGCACACATAACCCACCAGCTCACAAGCCCCTCTGGCCAGAACTGACCACTGCATCTTTCCCTACATCAAAACAGTGTCCCTCACATAGTACAGGCTCTACATGTTTATTGAATTAAAAGACTGTGAGGAGCTGGGCACGGTTGACTCTATCATATATGCACTACACTTCCACTTAACTACATCACTGTAGATGAGGAAACCGAGGCTGGAGAAGTGGGAAAGCCAGCACCACATCGCACGCAACTGCCTAAGATAGAGCTGAGCTCAGACACTGTGCTATTTCCTGCCAAGATCCCAAACTATGTAAAGTGGGTCTCTGCAACATCCAGTTCCAAGGTCCCTCCCTGAGGACACCTCCTGTTAATTGGTTAATGGGGAACTTGATAGGAAACCCAGCAACCTTACCCTGTGATGCCCTGCACGGTGCTGAGGAGGCCACCTTCACCAAGCACCCCCAGGACGCCGCCACCTCCGAGCAGGCCTCCGTCGCCGAGGAGACCACCTCCGCCGAGCAGGCCGCCTTGGCCTGCCAGGATGCCCTCGTTGGCCAGCATGCCTCCAGTGCCCAACAAGCCGCCTGGGCCCAGTGCCCCAGTGGCCACACCCGGGGGAATCTCCCCAGGCCGCAGCTCACGGCGCCCCCGGAGCCTGCCCTCTGCAGACCGGTATCGGTCCCGGTCCCGGTCCTGGTCCTGGTAGCCGTAAATAGTGCTATCATCTCCACGTCGCAGGTCCCTGATGCTGCCATCGGACTCCAGGATCTCACCATAGCGGTATTTGCCCCCTAGCTGAGCGGTGTTGTCATTAGTGTCAATGTGACCATATTTATAATTTCCACCAAGTTGTTTGCCATTGGTGTATTGGGGGGGACGCTCCCGGACATGGAAGTCATTGTAGGGGACACCACCGACACCTCGAGGGAATTCAGCACTCCTGTAGTCATCATACCGATGCCGGCCACCACCCAACAAACCACCACCACTGCCACCCAGCAGCCCCCCACCACTGCC